>JASGCC010002250.1:0-29530 GCA_030067915.1 Hydractinia echinata
CACACTGAGTATGGACATCATGACGAATGGGGATTCGGTGACACAGGACAATACGGTCACCATCATAAATGGGAAGAAGGACCGAACGGAGTGTTTGAGCATTTCGGAGACTGGGGCAAAGAACATGACAACGATGGTCACCACGAGGAACATCACGACGAAGATCACCATGACAACCACCATGGTAACCACCATGAAGAACATCATGATGGAGGACATGAAGGTATTTAAAAAATTTACTTTAATTCATATATATGAGAACGCAAACGTATACCAATGGTTAGCAATAAAAATAAATGTTTTTTTATTTAGAAGGACATGACCACGACCACGACCACGATCATCATCACACACATCATGACCATGGACATTATCACTACATTGAAGTTGAACATGGCCATCATGATGGCGGTCATCTTGGCGGTCATCATGGAGATCAAAATTGGTTTGGACACCATCAAGGAGACTATGGAATAGGTGGAGGTGGTGGTGGAGGAGGGTATGGAGGGGATAATGGTGGCATGAGACGAGGTTTCGGAGGTGGCGGTTACGGTGGTGGTGGTTATGGAGGTGGCGGTCACAGTGGTGGTGGCTACGATGGAGGTAGTTACGGTGGGGATGGCTATGGAGGAAGAAGTCATGGAGGTAGTGATCACGGTGAAGGTGGCCACGGTGGAGGTGGTTACGGTGGAGGTGGCCACGGTGGAGGTGGTTACGGTGGAGGTGGTTATGGTGGAGGAGGTTGGGGTGGTGGAAGTGATAGTGGTGGTAGTGATGGTGGTGGGGGCGACGGAGGTGGAGGTGGTTACGGCCATCATGGAGGACACGAAGATGATGAGGGACATCATGGATACCATCATAATGGTGAGTATGGTAGACTTCACCTACCTGTTCATTCGTTCCTCGACCACAGTGGACATGGTCACAATTTGCGACCGTTGCATGCACTGCATGAGTTGCATGGAGGAAGACATCACCGTTTCCATGGCGAGCATGAGGAGCATCATGATCCAGGTAAATAAAGTTGTTAATAATTACTAACTCCTTTGTCATGTCTTTTGTGTGTATTTAAAACTTCCAGAGGGTGCGATCGCCTTTAAATTTATTTCAGTCTCAGAATAATGTTTAAGCTATACTTCGCTAAGTAGTATGTTGAGAGATGGCCAAAACAGCCGATAACCATGTCATAATGTCTAACAAGTTTGGTTGTTCCCGATGTTGATAAAAAAAGTTGTTGTGCAAGCTTAAAATTCTATTTACAAACCTAACGGCAATTACTACATGGTGTTATTGACAATAATTATTTCATGAAAATCCAAATAGTAGTTTAAAATGATAGCCAATATCTGGAGGTATGGGGCATAAAAATTTGGTAGGGTGGTGTCTTATTGCGTCAGTAGGTGTTATGGTTACGCAACATATCGAAAAATGAGTTGTTATAAACCCTATTTTTTTTGTGCTTAAAGGTCGGTTTACACTAAAGTTAGTAATTGCCGTACAACGCTTGTTGTGTAAATGTTGAAGTGATAGGAAGACTTCTATCTGTACAAAACTTTGCCGTACAACATGCGTTTCCAATGCAGTGGTAACCTCGACTGTTGCACAACAGTTACTCAACATTCTTTGTGTTAATGGTGACCGACCTTAACTCTTGACTAAATTTCTTGCGACCAGCATTTCCTATACAAACAAAAACATTTTTGCTTTCACAGGTCATGCTTTGGACTTTTTGTCACATGGACTCAGTCATCACGGTCATCACCATCTGGATAGATTACATCATAAATACCACCCAGAAGGAACAGGTCACCACTATGAATACCACCAAAATCATGATGACGATTACGACCATGGCAAGTACTCTTTTGTGGTTTTTAATGTTCGTTTTCTTTTTGTGTGTTTGAGAAAATGAACTTGCCAATATTCTATTGTTTTTATCACTCAACTATTATTACTGAGAGATTGCTCTATTATTATCGAGATATGGTTTTTATGTTCGCCCTACCCTTTTTTCTATTGTTTAAATTGGTTTCTAAATTCCAACTATTTATGAAGAATAAAATTTCATCCTCCAATGATTATTAGTGTCCTCTAACTCCAAAAGAAAACTCCCATTGCGTTTTTTTTTAATTTATGTTTGAAAATACTAGAGGTATTGAAAATTTGAAAAAAGAAATTTTTGTATGCGCCTGCTGTACGATCCGTATTCTGTTCAAAATGGTAGACGACTGCAACTTCGTGCTACGGATGCACAAATTAGTGATGTTGGAAATACAGGCGAAAGTCTAAAGACGGACCGACCTGTGGATTCTTCCACGGGCTAATAACTAATCTATATTATAATGCCCGACCTTTCGTAAGGCAAAGATGGTAACTACAAATAGAGACGGGCGAATTCCGGTGGGCTAAATTCTAGCCGATGGAAGTTAGGCATAACCTGAACCTAATCGATCTTATAAAAATAACACAAAATTTTATTGCTAGGCGACCATCATAATAATCACCATGACGATCACATGGAGGATGAACAGGACACCGATCACTCACATCATATTGGTTGGATTCATCACGATGACGATGAATCTGAAAATCACTCAAACGAAGGAGAGCGGCATGGAGGGTGAGAATATGACACTATTGGGTGTTTATTAGGATTTTTTTTCCGCAGACGTTCGTTAATAAAGGACTAAAATAAAGTTGATAAGATGAAGTTGAATTTTATTTTTAAGGAATGTTAAGTTATTTTTCCTTTTTCTAATCTTGTGAAAATACTTCCCAATTTTAATACAATCAACAGTCTAAACTTGAGATAAACTTTTCCGTGATGTTTCACCACACAAGATGCTACACGGGTCAAATCAACAATGATTTTTTTTTTATGTTTGATGTAATAAGGGAACAAAGGAGGAACACTCTCCATACCCCTGTCTTTCTAATGTCAAAACAGCTTTCTGGCGATCTAAAGACGTGTACTGCATCAGCTATCCATTTTTGGTTTACATTTATTAAATATTTTGTAGCCATCACGACGATGGAGAGGAATATCACGAAGAGGGTCACCATGGTGATGACGACGTTCACGATCATTATGACGATGAAATGGAGCACCATGAAGGAGATGAACATGGCGGAGGCCATCATGGACATGACGACGTCCACGACCATTATGACGATGAAATGGAGCACCACGAAGGAGATGAACATGGCGGCGGCGATCACGGTCATGACGACGTACACGACCATTATGACGATGAAATGGAGCACCATGAGGGAGATCAGCACCATTCCGAAGCGCATCCGATGGATTCCACGGTTGCAGGTGTCACGGACGGTGGAGATTACTCAAAAGCATGCAAGAAGAGTGGTATAAACTGCTATGCTAAACCCATTGAGGTCAACATAAAATCAAAGAGTGACCACATTGGTGTAAATGACCTGAAAGAGATTCAAAACATTATCAACGGACGTCCGTTTCACAAAGAGTATGACGAACGTAAAAACGATGGAGAACACTTTCATCGCACCCACGAAGATATTGAAATAGATGGAACACCTGATAACAAAGGAAGCACAGTGGGGGAGAGTGTAGATGATCGCAGTGATGTTGAACGAGATGGCGGTTCTAGAGAAGGAAGTTCTGATCGCGTGGACAATCGGCACAATGAAGGAGGGTCGGAAGAGGGTGAACCTGTTGAAGGAGAGCAGGGAAATAGAAAGACTCACTTTGTCACTGACGCTAAAGATGCTGATACTGTTTTACCAGAGCAGTACAGAGAAGAAGAAAGAAATCGTTTTAAGGAAACATTGAGCAAAGAAACAAAAGCTCTTGCAGATTTATACAACCATCCAGAAAATGATGGAGATAACACAAAAGGGCCAGAAGAAAAATTTATGGAGAAAGCATCAAAATTGACTGGAACGAATTGGGGTTTAAATAGGCGAGGTTATCAAAGAACTATCATTGCAAAAAGTCCCACGAGCAGTATTCATTTAGGTAGAAATGCAAAATATATTTCCTCTCAGTTGAAATCATATCATTTGGACAGAACTAAAAAACAACAGCAGCAAAAGAGAAAATCACATCTTAAATCTCGAAAGTATAGGAAAAAACAACATGGTCGGAAGCTAATGCAGAAAACACAAGGCAATGCTACGAGTAAAAAACATATGTTGCCATTTGGTGAGAAAATAAACTTTGGTGAATTAACATGGCTGATGAACAAGTCTCCCGAAGCAATATCCAGGCAAACGGACGATAAATTCACAGACCAGAATAAAGTAAGTCCAGAGAGCGAAGTGGATGGTTACGCAAAAGATAGATTAAAGAATGAATGGAATGATGAAGAGAATAGATTTTCTGATCGTATTAAACATTGGAATAGAAAACACAAAAGCAAGGAAAACGCACCGTCTATTAGTTGGCATGGTAACAGTGACAATCCGTCGACACATTATACAAGAGAAGATGGAAATATAAATGACGACAACGAAAATGAAAAAAGTCGCTATCAACTTAGAGTTGACATGGACAAAAATGACCAAGCTTTTTCAAATACACATCACGAGAGCCCTGGGAAACACAACGGTTTTTCGTCTTTTTCACATGAGCCGGTACATTATCAAACTCACCATCATAGTTTACATAAACCAAGTCGTCAATCACACAATAATGAAAAGTCAGATAGACAAGCACATTATGAACCATCTGATAGACATGATATTGATGAGGACTCAGATGAAGAAAACGGCGATCTGAAAAATTCGGAAAGTGAAATTATCCAAGAAGAGAATAAACAACGACAAGACGAGGACAACCGTCGTTACCATGGTGACAACAATAATGACGCTGACCATGATGACGAAATTCATGAGAATAACAATAGCAACATTGAACGCCAAAACGAAGATGGCTACGACAATGACGTTGAACACCCGGGAAGACGTTACGACAATTATCAGAATATTGATTACGACGACGACAGAGATGGCGGAGATTCCCATGGTTACAGAAATGAAAAAGAAGATGATGTGTCATTTAAACATGTCAACAAAACTGGTAAATATCTAGCAGATAATAATATGGATAACACAACTGTTAATGGTGCGAATATCTCCTCCGTATCTTATGGTGGTAACGGAACAATTATGGATAATAGCACCATAGACTCAACTCAACTTGTTAATGCAACAAATATAACATCAAAGGAGGAGAGGACGGAGGAAAATCAACCAAATAAAACTGAAAATTTTCATGAAAAGTTAAACACAAACGAACAGCACGACATTGTTGAAAAGAACAACACCATAGAAAAGAACGACACGACTGAGAAATATGACGTCGACAAAAAATACGACCAACGGGAAAAATATGACGTGCGTGAAGAAGGTCGAAAGATGGAAGAAAGGAAAGAGAATGACAGCAACGAAACTAATAACAAAACCCAGCAGAATCAACAACAACATGGAACGAAAAATGCCTATCACGATGAAGAAGATTTTAAAAACTTGCATGTTGAAAAAATTCCATGGGGAATAAAACGAAGCCAAGCAAGTGGGACATATAAAAACCAAGAGAGAAAGACAAGTATGAAAACTATTCCAGATGGGTTTGACGCAGTTGTTAATTCTAAATTTGGTCAATATTTTGCCAACACAAAAAGCGGTCCAAAATTCAGGTTATTCCAGGGACTCAGAGCAAACAAAGGATACAAGCGAGCACTGAGTCAAGTGGGTGGATTAAATTATCAGAGCAGTGACGCCACGAAAAGCATGCAAGAACTGCAATGGTTGCTTAGCAGCCCGGAACCTAACATGGGAAGGAATAATGGAGCCGTCGAAAACAACTTTGAAGTTTTTAATCCATCAAATCAGTTGGACACCCAGGGCGATGATAGATCAATAACGCCCTGGGTTGACAAGAATTTTATCACAACCTCCATGATGATTCGTACCAGCCAAGCGATAGCGGAGATGAAGACGACTATTCGGATAGGTCAGAGAGGACTGAACATAATAATATGGAAAATAATTATCGACCTTATCGCCCCTATGAAAGAGGAAGATATTTGCGTCGAAATCCTTGGTATATTACAGGTCACGAAAGAGAGAACATCGCACAGCGAAAAAAGGCTAAACACGACGAGAAGCACTTTCCATTGGTGGAAGAACATAACGGTCATGGTCTTCACCAGACTCCTAAAGAAGAGAAAAAAGAGGACGAAGAATTTAAAAGCCACCACAAAGAAAAAGAAGTCGATAATTTTAAGGAACACGAAGAAAAAGAGCAACATGAAAGAGAGGCTCAACATTTAGGCGAACTTAAAGGTAACCATGATCATAAAGCGCACGAGGAGAAAGAAAGACATAAAGGAGGAGAGCATGAGCGTGAAGGGGGAGAACATGAACAACAGCAAGAACATGGTGAAGGTATGACAATACATAAACCAGAAGAAGAACACGACGAAGAAGAACATGAAGAGCACAAAGAAGAAGAGCATGAGGCACATGAAGATAAAACCCACCATGAGGAACACGACGAAGAGAGCATGAAATGGAAGAACACGAAGTTGATGAACACGATGGGCAACATGAAGAACATGATGATCTTCATAAAGAGAAGCATCATCATAAAGAACCAGACGAAGAGGAGCACAGAATAGAAGACCATGAGGAAAAAGAACATACTGATGTTCATGAAGAAAAGCACCATCATAAAGAACCCAAGGAAGGAGAGCATAAAGTGGAAGAACACGAAAAACAACATGAAGAACATGATGACGGTCACGAAGAAAACCATCATAGTAAAGAACACGAAGATGGAGAGCATATAGAACACAAGCCTGAGACAGAAAAGCATCATAGTAAAGACAATGAAGATGGAGAGCAGATAGAACACAAGCCTGAGGAGGAGAAGCATGGTGGAGAGTTTCACAACACAAACCATGAGGAAGACGAACACTTTCACAACAATCCAAAGAAAGAAAGTCATAGAGGCCGTGAAGAAGAGCATGAAAAATACAGAAAAGAACACCACCATGACTATAAAAACACTGAGAAGAATGATGATCATGACAGAAATGACCATCAGGAGGAGGAGGACGACGAAGAGCACCATATGGGTGAAGACATACACGGGTGGTCAGGATATAGTAAAGATCATTTAAAACTATACAATCCAAGCTTCGCTGAATCGTTAATACCACGTGAATTGAAAGAGCTGGAAGAGAGACGTCTTCAGCACAAAGTAAATAAGGAAACAAAAGAACTGATGCATCTTTTCGATGATATCGCGGACCACAAAGTGAAAGAGCCCGAATCAAGATTCATTGGAGAGGCTTCCCATCTTATCGGCACAAAGTGGGGTCTTAATGGAGACTTAGGGTATAAAGTTTATTATCCACACATACCTCATGGCGATCACGAGTTTCATCACATTGTTGTAAATATCAACGACGAAGGTGTGCACGATTATAACTCCCACACGGAGGATGATTACTCCCGGTACCGACATCATGACCAGTATGAAAATGGCTACAAAAGAAGCCCAGTACAAGTGCTTCCAAAAAAACTAAATACTAAGCCGAACGTTCGTGTTAAAAACAATTTTCCACTGTCGATATTAAATACCAAGACAGAAAAAAATACAAACAAAAAAGTAAAATTGAAAACATTAAAGAAAAGAAGAAAGAAACATTCCAATAAAAATAATATTTTTATAAAGAAACTTAAAAGTTTTGAAATTGGTGTTAAGAGAGATTTGTTGTTTCAAAATTGTGGAATGCAAGGTGAATATAAGGAAGGAGGTGAGATGGATATTGCAATTGATGATGTGAAGTTTAAACCGAACTGTGGACAGGTCGAAGCGCAAAAAGACTTGCCCACAGAGAGAGGTATATGAACGTTCATTTTTGTTATTTCTTTTTCATTTTTTGTTATTTTTATTTTTCTATTGATGATCTGCACTGAGCTAAAACTCTTCGCCACGGTAATTGAAGACTCATATAAAAACAAGTCGAAAAGCCGTGAAAAAATCCACTAAGGCAAAACAGAAACAAAAATATCCGTCGATAAAAAAGAGTATTATTTTTTCACAACTTTCTTTTGACGTTATTTTCATTATGTAGAGCTTAAAAAGCTGATCAAAATAATGTATAAAGATCGCGATGTTTTGTATCTTATATCTAAGGGGATATAAGCGTTTAAAAAATTTAGCTGACGTCAGCAAAGGCCCGCCAAAGGATAATTTATTTTTTTGAAATTTGTATATCCGTTGCCTCTTATTGTATAGTGTTTAAAACGCTAATTAAGAAAACGTATAGGATCATGTACGTTTGACGGACGGTTACAGTTGCTATTTAAAGATATTTTGATGACATCATTAATCCGTCTGTCCCGAAAGTGATGGATTGACCCAGCTTTGGGAAATTGGCTAATTTTAGTCCCAAGTGGTCTCTAGTTACCCACGCAGAAGATGACGTCCGTCTTGCCACCGGTTTGTAAGCTATTTAGCTTTAAACTTAAAAGTGCAATGCAGTGGCTTCACTAACTTTGATAATTTTATTGACGTCAATTTTTGTAATACGTAATGTTCAAATAGCAGAAAAACAAATTAAATAAAAATTTCGAATTTGGAGGAAAAAAGCATTTTGGCCGGGTTCGGTATTTTGAGTAACAGTTTTCGTATTAATGTAAAAGATTCAAATGTGATGCAAAAATGCAAATCTAGGTAGCTTCCCTATACAATATACTACTGTCAACATCTTAAACTTTATTTAAAATTTTTTTTTTGCAATGTCTCTTGTGAATTTTTTCATTCCTTATCTGCAACCGAAATTATTAACATTTTCAACCTTAAAAGAAATTCTGAAAGAAAATACGTTGGCTTAACTCAAAAATTCATCTGCAATTCTTCCAATTGTGGCACTGGAGAAACTTTAAAGTTAAACAATTGTTAATTTAATATTGTTTTCTCAGATTCTCCAACGAAAAGTGATGAAAGAATTGCAAACATGTTGTATACAGAGGTAGACGACGCAGATCATCACAGGTTTGGAGATCCTGAAAAGTCAACAGGAAAAGAATATGAGCCCATTAGAAACCAAAAAGAAAGTATGTTTAATAGTAACGACAATAGTCATACGTCCGACGACGTCTACCCCCGTCACGACGATAATTATCAGTATGGCGATGAAAGACGGCGTGCGCATGACCGCATTAATGAAGTAATTAATCGATTCGATAATATGCAGGAAGGATCAAGAAAAGATCGAACGTCGCACGATACGAATACTGAGCAACTGCAGTGGGATCAAGACGAACGTGATAATGATGATCATGGCCAAACACAAAATTCACAAAACGATCACAACAATGAAGACAAAAGTCACCAAGATGGAGAGCATGTTGACGATGATCACGAAGGAGAACATAAAAGTGATCAAGATGATCATGAGTTTAACGATGATGAGCATGCTGGGAAAAGTGATCACCATGGTAACAAGGAAGAACATAAAGAAGAACATGAAGACGAAAATGAAAAAGGTAACCATGGCGATAACAGTCACGAAGATATTGATGAACATAACATGGTGACCGGCCATTACCACCCGCATGAAATGACGTCACATCACAATCACGGTGACATCGATGAGCAGTTTCATAATTACATGCGCCACTCCAGACAGGCCCAACATCTACCATCTATTGGACACACTCTAGACCATTTACATGGTCATGAGATTGGATACACAAAAAATCAAAACACGGCAAATAGTTGGCACGGTAACCATGACTACGGACATGATTACTTAGAAGGAGGACATAATGGGAAAGGGTCGACGGCTGGGTTTTCTGCAGGAAGTCACGGACATGGAGGTTCTTCTGGTGATAAAGGGGTAGGCTACTATGGTCCTACCGAAGATGATGGTGTTCATTCCACTGTCAGTAATGAGGGTCATGTAATGCCATTATTTACATACGGCGGACATACAGACGGCCATCACGATGTAGATGATTATGGACATGACGAAAGTAGTGCTTTCCATCATGGTATTCAAGATGGAATGCCAGTAGACGACCATCCTGCGCATTATTTATTTAGACATTTTACACCAGGAGGAGACTTTAGTGACCTTAGCTTTGAACATAGTTTGGATGATCATCTAGCGCATCACGCAATGCATGGTGGATTGCAAAATCACCATGACGACCATCACAGCCATCATGGCCACCATCATTTAAACGAAGAAGATTTCCATCAAGTGAATCCCTTAGATTATCATATTCCAGAGTTTCCTGCAAGAAAGAACAACTATCAAACCAATCATTTCTTTGAACACGAAACACAACGCATAGCACAACATGTTAATGAGTTCCCATTAATCTCGGACAAGCAGACTGTTCATCCCAGTGTCTTCCAAGATCAAATGGATATGCTACCCTCTGTCTCAGATTTCAAAACCTTGTCGATACATGGTATTCGCCATGTCAAGGGAGGTGGTCGATACGCAGCTGGTGGCACTTTGATCGGAGCAGGAACAGCTGGATATGGCGCCGTGGGCAGACCAGCGGTAGGTATCGGATTGGCAGCAGGAGGCGCTGCTGGTGCTGGTATCTTAATGGGCGGAAAAGCGCCTCCACTAAAAGCATTATTGCAGAAAGCTGCTACTAAAAATTTAGCACCAATTGGACCCGGTCCACAATTAGCTGCGGCACAAAAGGTTAATATGGGATATCCTCAGTTTCATATACCGAAATCTGAATCCTTACCACCACCACCCGATTTTTACAAACCGCTGCCGTTACCTTTTGGACCAAATCCGTACCAAATACTAACTTCGGAAGGATTAGGATTTAAAGATACACCACCACCACCTCCACAACCACCACCAAGTTTATCAATGGCATTTTTCAACAAGTTAACATCCGAAGGAAATCCTAAACCCCAAAAAGCAGAAAAACCGCCACCAGATTCGCCACCTGCTCTTCTTCCAGATCCAAAACCTCCTCCTCCTCCTCCTCCTTCTCCACCACCACCACCACCACCACCACCACCACCACCACCACCTCCAAAGAGTGACGATAAACCAGAAGATAAACCAAAGGGAAATCCAAAACCAGTGGAGGTTTTAATTTCTGCGGCTAAAAATCCAGATAAAAAGCCAGACAAATCACCGGATAGAAAGCAGATGTTGTTGTGGAACCCATTGATGCCATTAACTCAAGATGTCCCTACATCACCGTTACCAAAGTTATTGCAAGCGTTAAATGAAATGACGAAAAGGTGATACCAATTATTGCATCGATTTACAGATGGCAAAATAATGAGAACAAGTGTTAAATGCTTAAAATGAAGCCATTAAGAATAAAGAAAACAATTGTTGCAATCGAAGAATGAAGTAACTAAGAAGTAGAACAATTGTTAAAAATCGTTAAGTACAATGACGGAGAAATGAAAGCAATTGTTTCAAATGTTAAATGAAACGTCGAAAAGATAGTACAATTGTTCCAAAAGTGAATTATATATGAAAACATTTTTAACAAGCACTGCTGTATTCAGGAGATACAAAGAATCGGAAAGGAAAAGATTTCTTTATGGATCTGAAAATTGAAGTCAAATTTGATCATTTGGATAAAGTTAGAGAGGATTGTCCTGATTTGGAGAACGGTACCTTTTATTGAGTACCACGCTGTGATTAAGGCCCGTCCAAAACACTACTTACCACGTATACATTTATATCTTCTTGCTGCTTGATAAAGAAATATTGTTTAAAACGTTTTTCAATCAAAGTGAATGTGATACTGATCAATCTATTCGACATCATGTTAAAAAACATTGATTCTCCAGTAAGCAAACATTTTCGAACAGAGCGAGTTTAGGAGTATTTTTCACGACTGGATGAATATTCCACCTATTGAAAATTACATTGATTTCTATCTCTGACGATACTGTCAGCTAATGCGAATTTCTATATTTCATCCCACATGAAAGATTCAGCCTAGTGAATAACAGACATGGTATACAAATGGTACCACTCGCTATTTCCGCACCATTCGATACATTTTTATATAGTTAGGATGCAAATATTCTCTAAAATCAGCGCATATATATATTTATTTATATATATATATATTTATTTATATATATATATATTTATTTATATATATATATATAAATAAATATATAAATATATAAATTTATATATAAATATAAATAAATATATATATATATGCAGAAACATAATTTTTTGAAAAAATAGATTTTATCTTAATAGTTATACAGATAATTTCTTAACCAATCACATTTTTTTTTAATAGCTATACAGAGATTTTTTATCCAATCACATTTTTTAATAGCTATGTAGAAATTTTCTTATCCAATCACGATTATATAGAAATTTTCTTATCCAATTACAATTTTTATAGCCATACAGAAATTTTCATATTAAAGAGCTTGAGTTTCTGATTGGTCATTTATCTAAAAGTCCGCTCCTGATTGGTCCTTTATTTTAGGAAGAACTCGTCCCTGCAACTCCGAGGCCCCGACGGGTTTCTCGTCCCTGCGCCCGTAGCGCTGGTATTTCGTGAGCGGTTCAAACGGTTACAAACCAATGACAATTTTCCATAAGAATTAAATTAATGAATCGACAGGTTTTAATCTCTAAAATGTTAAGTGTACCCTAAAAATTGCGCAGTATTTAATTATTGTGCATTTGAGTTTGTTGCTTAAAGTTTTTTTTAAATTTCTTAGCATCATCGAGAAAATACTTCAGAGACGCTGAAGACCAAAGTCAAATAATTCTGAATCGTTTGAATGTCAAAATATGAATCATAAGATTGAGATATGAAAAGCTATATCATTTTCTAAAAAATGATGTATTTTTTTATTTATTTATTTATTTATTTATAGGTTAACATTTTATAATTTAAACGTCAGAAAAATCATAATAATATTTATTTTTTATATTTACGGTATTTATTAATGAAATAACTTTTGATTATTTCATATGTCAATAAATTTCTCAATTCTAAGGTACTCACGAAACCGTTATAATTCATAATGGAGAGATTTATCTCGTCCCAGGCCTTCTACACCTCAAAAAATTGTGACTAGGCTGTATTAAAGATGTAATAACACCCTTGTTACCTAATTTAGTAGGATAAGCACAACCTCGTTCCCAGGTTTTTTTTCTATTTCTCACAATCTTGGACGGCTTTTTCTTCTCGCCGTCCAAGATTGTCAGAAAGAAAAGAAAAAAACACTTTGGACGAGGTTGGGGTTAGCAGAAAGGACATAAACCTAAATGAGAATCATCCTTAGATCTTTAATTCTTTAAAAAAATGTCTATCGCAAACATTTAAAGTAAGAATTATATTTATAAGGTAGCTTGACTAAAACATTTTTTTTTAAAAAAACGTCAAAACAAAGAGATTGTAACAGAATTCGATATCATTTCAACATTTAAAGGACAGGTTTCACAAATAACCGGGCTAAAATCCGGCAAAACCTCCACCACCATAGCTTCTGGGCACTACGTTGTCATGAAAAGTTTTTAGGAAGAAGATGGATTGAACTATCCCACAATGCAATACATAACAACAATACAATACAATACTTAAAGTAGGTCTACGTCTTGTTCTCAGCCACCAATCGCGGCTAGACCTTTGAGAACTGATTATGTGTTGACTGAAAGAAAAGGGGCTTCTCAAAAAACCGGCTTGTCTTTTAAGTTTTCAAGATGGACAATTGTTACAGCACAACATGATTTAAACATGAATCTCTCTTAATCCAGGAAAATTGTTCTTTCTTTGCAACAGGACATTCACTTCTGATACTTTTCTTCTGTTGGACAAGTCTTTATGTATGGTGTGGCTACAGAAGAACGTCTCTCTTGTTCAGTTATTTTGAATAAGCGAGTCCCAACGCTTACTTTTCGATTCTTTGTTCCGTCGTAACTGGATCGTTTCGGAGATTGCATTCGGTATATGGTCTGTACGGTAAAAATGGCTCCGCGAAGTTTTCTGCGCGCGTTAAATTCTTTTAACTTCTCGACTGTTTTCCTCCGGTGCATTTTTGGAATTTCTGTATGAATGTCGATCCAGGGATGATTTAAAGCGGTTTCGGCGGTGATTCGGGTTATCGGTTTTTGTCCAGTAATCCCAGAATAAGCTCCTTTGCATGATGGGATACGTTATCCCAATACGGCGAAGACATTCGTACATCTCTTGTAATGATATCAGCATATAGAGTTTCAAGTTTTTCATTCCAAAATGGCGGATAACCACCTAACAAAGTGAACAGAATTACTCCGGCTGACCAAGCATCAACCGCATAATTAACCGGTTTTTCTAAAATTGTTTCCGGCGCTAAATGTAGCGGGGCACCATTAGCTTCAACTTTCACAAATTTTTGGCCTTTTTCTAAACGCATAGCTAATCCGAAATCCGATAATTTCAATATTTCCCCGTAACGGCTTTGTTTAACTAGTAAATTATCAGTTCTTATATCCCGATGTATTATCCGTTTCTCTCGAAGGTATACTAGAGTTTCTAGTAGTTGTCTCATGAAGTGGCAAGCATCGCGTTCTGTGTATGTTGTGAAGTTGACCACTTGATCAAATAAATTTCCGTCCTTCACATTCTCCATAACTAAGTAATGTTCCGTCGGAGTCCGAAAAATGCGGATTAATTCAACTATATTCCGGTGCTTTAATCGTCTCCATATTGCACCTTCACGGGAGGAATGTATCCGGTTTCCGTCTGTGTTAGTACGAAATGTTATAATCTTCACAGCAAACTCGTTCCCAGTTGATTTTTCAAAGCATCGATAGACGTCACCAAAGTGACCCTTATTGAGGAATATAGAAACATCATAGTGATCATCGAACTGCATCTTCTCCTTTTCTTTCAAACCCATGAATTAAATTCTTGAACACTTTATACGAGAATTTATTTTGTTTGGCTGAATGAAACTTGATCAACCTTTATTCAGCGTAATACAATCACGTGATTTTCTCAGTATGAAAGATATCGAACAGGTAAAAGGCGATAAGAAATTCATTCGCTTGTCGAAACAAGTTTTTAAAATTACTTGTACAAAATTTTGCTTGCTGTCTTGTATTTTTTTATTTCTTGTGAATCATAAGTAAACTTTATTTCGCATCTGTTTCTAACGGTTTCCGCACATTGTGTTAATGTATACCGTTATGAGTAAGTACTTCCGTACCGACTTACGAAAACAATAAAGGGTTAAATATTTCTTCCGTCTTCACTTTGTTTTTATCCGAGTTGTCCTTACGCCATTTGTATTCACATGAAGTCAAGTTATAACAAGTCAAATATTCTATTTCAATATTTATATGTGAAAATATCTTTTCTCGTCCTTCTTGATGAAAATTTAAAAGTTTGTTTACTTCCTGTCGAATTTTAATATTGTTTTTTGTTCATCGTTTGAAATATATAATCCTGATTTTCAAAAAGAATTTGAGATTTCGTTTATTCTTTGTTGTATATACCGTCATTATTCGGATATTTCTGTGTTTACCTATAGGTTATGAAAGCTTGCCTGTTTTAACGTCTCCATGCCACCAATCACGAAATTTATATTCATCAACACTTACGACGAACTTTTGTACTTTTTCATCTTTTGTTGACTTATTTGTTTTTCACAAATCTTTTTAGATTTAAAACGTATTAATAAAACAGTGAATCTAACATTAAATTTAAATATCAGTTTCGTACCCAGGTTTTTTTCAAATCTTTATTCGACGCTTCCCCCATGCCAAAAACGATGCCTTGGAGACAAGGTTGCTTGACTGTATGTTTATTTCGATTTAAGCCATCTTGTTAACCAGAGGAATTTGTATGTTCTGGTGAAAGTTCTGACAAACTAGTCTGCTATATTAATACCCGAATTTTAATTCAAAATGGTAGCCCAGTCGCTATTTTATCAACTAGTGTTGATATCATTTTTTAACAGCGCACTGTTACAACTTCTTTAGTTGTATAAGATTATTCTATTATGTTTTTTAAATTTATTATTATCGATCGATATTAACCTATTAAGGAATGATTCACAAATGGAGAAGTGCATGCTAACGTCAAGACGACGTTAGAGGGGGAGAGGGGAGGGAGCTAAATCATTGACATTTAAATATTTTATGCCGTGAAACTTCGATTTTTAGAGATAATAATAATACAGATAATAAAAGAAATAGCATTTCGAACTGACTTGTCGTCTGTACTTTTTACAGGAGTGTATGACTGAATGTCTGTGCTTTAAGAAGAGACAAAAATATTACATTGTTTGATATAATCCGACGTTTAGAGCAGAACTAAGAGGTGAAATCTAAACGTCGAATTGACGTTTAGGGTATAGTTTTCGATTGTTGACTCATCTCTACGTGTCTCTTTACACATACAAACATGATCCAGTCAGTTTCCTTATTAAAAGTATCAGAGGGAAGCATAACTGTAAATAATATTTATTCTCGTCTAGACATGATCAAACCTGCCAACCGCAGATGACAATATATCTTGTACTTCTCATAACACCTCAGACAAATCAACAACAGTTATTAGTCGTTCTGAGCATATTATCTGACTTCTTTCTAAATAACGTAACAATAACTTTCTAAATAACAAAGCAGAGAAGATGTTGAAAAAAAAGAAAAAGAAAAATTAAAATTAAAATTAAAATTGAAACTTAACCTCCGAATATAAGCCCACCCGTCTATAAGCCCACCCGTGTATAAGCCAATCATTTTACTCATTACTAACGATTTCCATGTATAAGCCCACCCGTGTATAAGCCCATAATATTGGAAGGGAAAATTTCATGGTTGTTTTTCTTTTACTAAAAAACTTTTTTTTTTTGCAAAAACATACAAGTACAAGCTATTTCTTCAGTTCTTTACGAACTAGTCCTCTATTGATATTACTATACAATGCCTCAACCAGAGGAGGAATTCCACCTTGAAACATCAAGCGAGAAAGAAGATGATGGTAGCGGAGACAATGTAGAGACAGCGACGTCGAGCGAAAGTGAAGATAATGGTGATAGCGAAAGTGAAGATAATGAAGAAAATGGCGATGAGTGAAAAGTTTTTATTACGTAAAATATATGCATAGATATTTAATATGTTGCTATTGTTTTCCATGTATAAGCCCACCCGTGTATAAGCCCACCCCCGTGTATAAGCCCACCCAAAAAAAGCTTACGAACTTGTATAAGCCCAGGGCTTATATTCGGAGGTTTACGGTACATTCCGTACACGGGACCCACATTGATAACAGTGTTTCAAACACACAAGTGGCTATATCCTGTATAAATATTCGGAATAATAATAATAATAATAATTGAAATTGACTGATTCAAATAGTTTTGAATGTCCTTTTGTTGTTGCATTATTGGAAGAAAGAAATGCATTACAATTCGAACATTTGTGGACATTTACAATCCGGGAATTAATTTTCAAAAAGTGACTAAATTATGTCAAAGTGACTAAATTATGTTAAAGTTACTAAATTATGTTAAAGTTGCTAAATTATGTTAAAGTTACTAAATTATGTCAAAGTGACTAAATTATGTCAAAGTGACTAAATGATGTCAAAGTGACTAAATCGATTTTTATTTTCTTTGACTTTTCTTTTACCGATAAGGTATCTTTTTTAAAGCTCACTGTCTGTCTGTGAGTCGACGATGGTAGCTGTAGTAGCGATAGGCGAATTTTTGTAAACTTTTCAGAGACTAGGGACTAGTATTTTCATATTATTATTTCTCCATACAACAAATTAAAATATGTTGGACGGAATCACATGTATAAACACTTTTTTTGCGGCACGTATGTGACATTTTATTAATTCGTGTGACTTCTTTAGGTAAATATCTTTTTCAACGATTTCAAACACGCTATCAAGTCTATGCATATATGTTCAAGCGAACGCGTTGTTGTTATCACGTGACTCGACAAGTCGAACCGCAACTGACCAGCCTCGCTTTCAATGTCAGTAAACATGCAAGATTCCTCAGGGACGAGGATGTCACCATATAAGCACTTTTTTTTTAGTTTTTTTTCAAAAGTTTTATCATTTAAACACGATTTTCTGATTTGGAGAGAGAAATTAATAAAAAGTACTCAACCAGTCCTCGAAAAGCTAATAAGTCTCAATTATAAATATATTTTAGCCTGAAATTTTGCTGCAATGTTTCTGCGGAAATTATAAACACCCGTATACCGTTTTCTTTTTGTCTATTCGCGTCGTCTTACGGTGGAAGTATGGTACTAGCACTTTTGGTGGAAGTTAAATGACGGGCGACACAAACTCGCTCTTACGGTATTCGCATATCAGAATGCGAAAAAGAAGCCCTTGAAACGAATTTTTCATGGAATAACGACCAGTATTCTTTAATGCAACTGTTTCTGAAAAGTTTCTTACAAGTAAAGGGTTTAACCCGTGCAGAAGAAGAAGAAGAAGAAGAGTTGTCTTGTTGAACGTCTGAAACAACTCACGTTCACAGTTAGAGAAATACACGACTTTGTTTTCATTCCTTTCCTACGTTCCTTCCTAAAAGAGGTTGGTAACGAAGTTGATTTTTTAAGAACAATACTGTTTGCCAGTGAGTGCGCACACTTTTCATTAACTTTCGATGCGGGTTCAAAATAAAAGTGCGGCAAGTAATGCAGAAAATGATGAAGCAACAAGAATTAAGATTTACGAATGTTAAAAACAAATATAAAGTACAATAAATGTTTTTTCGAAGAAATCAAAATAACACGTGATGAATGAATAAATTGCGACTATGAGACTCTTTGTTGTAGTGGTCACACTGCTCTTGAATGTTAATGGAAAAGGTGGGAATTAAACGCTTTCTTTTACTCTATTTATTATTGTTTCGTATAACCAGCCTTGTGCTTAAGGACAACCTCGTACATTTTACTGCTACCATTTCTTCACCAATAATTTCTTAAAGTTTCTTTTTTGTACTTTTCGCTCATTGTTTTTATTGCCTTTGATTATGTTTTGGTTACATGTACTTAGAATGCTCATTTTCAGCAGCACTTGTCATCAGTTCTGTATTACTTCCACTCATCGTCGACTATCACCTACGTTTCAATACCATGAACATTTTGATGTTTTTATTTCCGCGTGGGAAATGTTATGCCTTAGTTAGTCAGCATTATTACTGTTTAGATATGCAACTACCATCATGGTTGGACGAGACACTAAGAGAAAGCAGAGGAAAAGATACAGACAAGCAGTATCTTGATTCCGGCTGTACTTTGAAAGTTGTAAACACACAATGTATCTCCACAATAACACCTAATGGAGATAATTGCTATAGATTGCTTAACCTTAAAAAGATGTTAAAAGGTTATTGGAAACTGAGAGATTTTTATAAATTAACAGACCGGAGTTTACCAGCTGAAAAATTTTATGCCATTTTACTGACCGTTGATAATTGCCAAGATCGAGTGACATTTCTCGCTAATAACACGGCGACGATAAATTTTTTAGATAGATATTTATTACTAACGAATGTTTCGTTAGCTGTAACTTTTCAGAATTATCACACCAAAGTTATCAATAATTCCCAAATCAGTATTACCGTGCAAAGCAACGTGGAACTAAACGAAAGAATGCTGACTCTGCAAGCTTCGAAAGCATTTAACGATAGTAAATATGCAATTTCAATAAATGGGGAGAGGGTCACGTTTTTAGATATTCTGCAAACATTTCGAGTTGAACATACTTTTTACGAGAAATTCTGTTCCTCGATAGAGCGAGACGTAATCGAGAACATGGAATTTAAGAAGTTCTACATGAAAGGATTTTACAACTTTACGCAAGGATTTTATTTAACATCTACTGCTGCACTCAGAGGTTCAGGATCTAATGTAACAACTTTCATCGAGATTATATTAATACGTAAGCACAATCAACCAATTAAGTTAGCCTTCATACTAAAAGGAAAATTAGAAGAGGATGTGTTGACGTTTTTATCGGCGCTACTGCAACGACGTCGGAATGCAATACCCGTCATTGATCGGTCTGTTGATGTCGGTGTGTTAAGCATATCTGGTCATCATATTACACAAAATGAATATCGATCCGACACCCGTTTAGGTGATATACCGGTAGGGATCGCTTTACAAACTCTAACGTCGTTTAATGACGTCAATAAGCGAGTACTGACGACAAACGTGACGACGGATAGTAAGAGTTATATTTTATCGAGATTAAAAATTTGCGAAAAGAAAGACAAAATTAATTTTGATGCTGGAAACAAAATAATATTGAGTGAGTTTTTAAAGAAAATTCACGACGTACAAAATCCTGACTTTCCAGACTGGTTATATACAGGTGACGATGTGTACGCCCAGCTGAAGAAAGTTACATTCACTGGATCTAACAAAAATAGAGTGTCGGTGCAAGTTACCATGCTAACAACAATTGACGCCTTGTTTAACACAATGAAGATTGAGAAACCAAAGTTAGAACTTTTGACTGACAGAGACAAAGAGGGCGGTGTATGGAACTGTGGAACTTTAAAAAGTAAACAAAAACTTGGTACAAGGAAAGCTGATGTTGTTCTAACTTGCGACGAAGGTTTAAAAAACTTTAGAATAATCATTTCTCTCCCTACTTTTGGATTTCAAGATTTTTTAAGCTTACTCAAAGTAGACGTGCTTCCAGAACAATTGAAAACAGTTATGGAAAAACTTGTGAGGTTTGATATACAAGATTTCAGAGTTGAAGCAAGTCAGAGTGATGACCAGTTCATTAGGTAAGCATATTTTTAAGTACTTGAATACAAGCTACGTAAAACGATTTTCTCACCCTCCACGCCCTCCACACCCGCCCGCCGCCCACATATGACGGTCTGCCCGCCTGCTTGTCCATTCGTTCGCTCAATCCATTAAAGGGTCCAATCGCGAATTCATTCATTCGTTCGTTCGTTCATTCATTTATCCATTCGTTCATTTTTCAATAATTCACTTATTAATTCATTCACTCATTTGTTCTAACTTTTTCATAGAATCACAGGTTCTCCGTTGCTGTTCGGACTGCAAAACCTTACTATGGAAGGAATATCGTGGTTGGAAAACGACAAAAAGAAAATTGCTGTAGGAATCGTTCTAAAAGATGCAAAATTAGATGATCTGTTAGAGAGAATGATTGGAAAGAAGTTAAGCATTTCGTGGATTGGTGACACGAAAGCAGGTAGACAATTTACATATTTTACATACAACTTTAAGCTCAAAAAATGTATCCATGGTAACGGATGCATCAGAAAATAAACAACCTTTAAACAACATGAGGATACTATGATATATGAGGCAGGCTATGTCAGCATCAAAATAAATCAACGGGAAGTATATTTACATGTCAGCATAGGTACAAATTGATAACTTCATTTCTTCTCTGTTTTAGCCATTCTCATTAGCAACACGAACTTAGAAACCAAAACAAAACGACAAAGCCTTCCACCTGCTTCTGGAAATGCCACATTTAACTCGACTATGCTCACAATTGGCGTTCAAAATAATTCGGTTAGCATTAGTCATGGTCACTCTCGCAAACGAAGAGATGTTTATCAGTCAACGGGACATAATAACATGGCATTAGGCCAGGTTCAACCTGAAGTACAGCAACAACCGTTACCGCATTATTATAGCCCCGAACTGGTCACACGTCCTAATTCTTATGACAATTCAAACAGTGTAGGTTACTCTACGACAGAGCAGCAAGCAAGTGCGGCCATGGATCAAAAACCTGAAGCAGAACAGACATCAACAATAACAAGTAATCCAAGCTCTGAGAAACCGACGTCGTTAATGGACCAACTTATTCAAGCGTATAATACTAACAACCAAGAGAAGAATTCTAAGAACTACGAACTTCAACGGGAACTCAACGAAGGAGTGCTTGATGAATCAGCAGATAAACGCTCCATCTTAGGTCACAATCGAGCGCGTGATCTGGA
Organism: Hydractinia echinata; assembly: GCA_030067915.1. Taxonomy (NCBI): domain Eukaryota; kingdom Metazoa; phylum Cnidaria; class Hydrozoa; order Anthoathecata; family Hydractiniidae; genus Hydractinia; species Hydractinia echinata. Next base: position 21,986 of record JASGCC010002250.1, read on the forward strand.
AGCAGATAAACAAAGAAAAGGGAAATTAAAGAAAAGAAAAAGTAACCCTGGGAAACTATCAAATAAAGGAAAAAAGAGTGCAAAAAAGAAGATGAACCGAAATGAAAAACAAAGGAAAAGAAATGAAATTCGAAAGTTTAAGAAACGAAGAAAACATCATAAAAAACACAAAACTTCCAAAAGAAATTTTATTAACACACATACGAATGTAGACAAGAATTTTAAAGAGAAATATTTGACTTGGTTACGCACTGCTAGGAAAGGAAGTCCTCGTGAGAACATAGAAAATATATTTGACGACGCCTACAAACTGACCAGCTTCCAGAATGTTGCAAACCTTAATAATGTACAAAGTGCACTCACTGAAGGGGAAAATACATACAAAAAGGACACGAAAACGCCTGATAACATCAATAAAAATTCAAACGTTGACTTGGATGTTTTTAAGCAATCTCTATTGGATAACGCATACGAGGCTGAGCTTGCGCAGTATCAACGTAACGTTAATCCAGTCTCTTTACTAAAACCATTAAAAAGGCGTGAAAAACAAACAAAACCTGAATTTGAGAAGGAGGAGTACGGAGTGGAGAGAGAGGCTGTGGCTTACATCCCCGAGACAGGTGCCGATGTTTACAACTTGTACAAGAAAGAACATAAAAATGACTTTGAATTAAACACTGGCTCTAATGATGATGAAGATGATGAAGAGGAGGCGCGTGTGGCCACGGAAAATTATACTAGAAAGAAAAACGAAACTGCAGATTCTCAAGACGAGGAAAAACAGAACGAAAATAATGATTTGATACAAGAATACGCACGATTGAACGCTGAGTTAGCTGCTATGCATGAGCCGACGGTTGCACCGCTTGTGGCGCCGCAAGTAAACCAACAAGAAGAAATTCAGAAAAAGCTTTACCATCACACTGAGAAGGAAACCTTGGAAAACACTAGCAATTATAAGCACCAACAAGGTAAAGCACACGAGACATCCATACAACTGGAACCCTCCGAGTCTAAAGATCTCACCATGACGTTGAATAAGCTAAAATCGATCCAAACAGAGCTAAGAAAGATGGATTCTAACAACTCGAATCAAAACAGTTTTCAAAATACGGATGGACGTGATGACAGTAACCTTGGACAGGTCAAAGCAAAAGAGACGCCGTTTATGCTTGATCAAGCTCCTTTAAAAACAAATGTCGGGTCAGCTCTTGCTCCTGAGAAACAAGCAGGAACCGCACTTGAAAATACTAACACTGCTAGCGCACCTCTCAGCAAATCTGTCCCAAGCCAAACAGCTACATCTGAGACAAAAGTTGCTATTGACAACAAGGGTACTTTTCCCAACGAAGTCCTTCCATTGCAAGCTAAAAAATACGCCCCAACAACCACAGTCAGTTCGAAGCACAATGAAAATCTCAGCATGGTTCAAACGCACAAGGAGCTTAACCAAATGAAAAACATTGATAATAAATTCACTGAAACATACACCCAAACTGGTCTCGGTAAAGTCAACGTTTCTGAGAAAGAACGTATTAATTACAACACTGCACCGAGAAAAGATAAAGAATACCAACCAAGTTCGATACAAAAGGATGCGAAACTTGTAACAACCGCAAAAGAAGTTCTTGCAAATGGATTGGCGGTAGCAACGCCAACCAAAGTTACGGTTGACGGTAGTGATGGGCGTAAAGTAAAAAACGCATTTCTCCAACATGTAACCGAAAAAGTTACTCCAACTAACCTAAATTCTAAAACTGCTTCTATGAATAACTTGCCGAATGGCACAGTGGGTGGACAAACGCCCGATAGTAGTCATGGTAAGAGTAATATGGTTTACACTGAAAGAAAATTAACTCAAGGCGAAAGAACTCGTCAACAGAAACTGCCACAAACAGGGGATGCTAATACTGAAGTCACGCAAGTAAAGTTTGTTGCTCCTAAAATAAAAACACTCCGGGTAAGTGTAAAAGGAAAAAATGATGAAGTCATTCCAGTGAAGACTGAACCGAATGATCAATCATACTTAAAACATAAACCGCTGCCAGCTAACACGACTAATAGTTTGATAGCTAGCTACAAGTTTGTTCCTATGAAAACTAATCAATTTCACGTCAATTACGGGTTATCAAATAAAATCGGTGAAATACAGAATCTTACAATGAAAAATAATATTTTACAGAATATAAAAAAACTGAAAGCGCCACAAGAAGACACTTTACAGAATATCCAGAAACCGAAAGCGACACAAGAAAATACTTTACAGAATATCCAGAAACTGAAAGCGACACAAGAAGATACTTTACAGAATATCCAAAAAGCAAAAGCGACACAAGAAAATACTTTACAGAATATCCAGAAACCGAAAGCGACACAAGAAGATACTTTACAGAATATCCAAAAAGCAAAAGCGACACAAGAAGATACTTTACAGAATATCCAGAAACCGAAAGCGACACAAGAAGATACTTTACAGAAAATCCAAAAAGCAAAAGCGACACAAGAAGATACTCTACAGAGTATTCAGAAATCAAAAGCGACACAAGATGATATTTTACAGAATATCCAGAGAGCAAAAGCGACACAAGAAAATACTTTACAGAATATCAAGAAACTAAAACCGACACGAGAAGATACTTTACAGAATATCAAGAAACTAAAAGCGACACAAGAAGATACTCTACAGAGTATGGTATACAAACCAAGTGACATTAAGGGAAAAAATTTATCAACAATAGGAATGCTGTCTGATTCTCTACCCTACAAGAAACTCCATAGCGCCAGTGATCAAACCAAAAACATTCAAAATTCGATTATACATCAGACTCGATTACTCGAACCAATTACAGAAGTATTTCCGCAAAAAGCAACAGCTACTGAACCAGCAACAAGCGTACCACACAAGACGCAAACTCAAAAAATGCTAAATACAAACAATGGAGACACTTTCTTCAGCAAAATTCGAAAATTAGCTTTGAAGAAGGACGCACGTAAAGACAGCGACCTGAGTGATAATGACGCTGAAGATATTGTCATCGTCACAAAAACTGCAGAAAGAAAAATAAAACCGAAAAGAAATCACACTCGGCCGAAACAAAACATCTTCCATGTTGAATTAACAGGTGATGAAGGAATTGGTGTAAACGAGACAACTTACAAAGTAAGCGAGGAGAATCCTATGGAAGACAATAAATTACTTGGACAGATGAAGGAAAGGATGGAAGTTGGCATCAAGAGCCAGAAGAGTAATGGAGGAAATGATTCTCAAAGTCTTTCTTTCTCAATCGTAAACAACACCAATGATACAGCTTTGAACATCCTTAACAGCGACTTCAAAACTGGAGCCAACATTAGCGAGGCTCCTTCACATATACTCATGAATAAAATCAAAGATGATTCTAACATGTATGGTAGTAAAGTTGACCACGTCTCAAATAACATTAACAATAGTACTGCTGCAGATCAATTGAGTGTGAAGAATAATACTGCAACGAAGGTGATACCAACAGCTGGGGAGAATGTAAAAACTCAAACTCAAAATGTTGAAGCCACCCCAGAGTCAACCACTGCCACAAATATAAAAACAAATACAGAAATGTCTTCTCAAACAGGCACAAAACTCAACACAACGATAAAAAATACAACAAAAGAGGATTCCACACATTCAGCAGCAAATAAACCGGTCGCTGATCAAACTGGATCTAAAGCTAACACCGAACAAGCAACGCCAAAGCTTTCGTCAGCACGAAACAGTACAGATTCATATCAAGCAGTGAATAATTCAGCTGCAGATGGTGATGAAGACAATGCCAGCATGGATCAAGATTCTGAAAAAGATCACGAAGAAATCATGGAAGCCAAGTCAGAATTAACTGCATTTAAAAGTCAACAATCTAAAGGATCAAAAGAAAGAAACTTGTTAGAAGAAACATATGGTGAAACAAACAGGCTATCCTCTCCATTCAACAAGAACGATACTCGCGTAGGTGGGCGTGACTATAACATCACAGAGGAGGAAGATGATGATGACAGATTGCATGGCGATGCTATTGTCGGACAAAGGGATGATGAAGACCAAGAAGTATTGGTTGCGCTTGCAAAACACGAACCGAACCGTCATACAACTCATGAGAAATCAGAAGAGGAAGAAATACTCAGCCTTGCTAAAAATGCTTTGAAGAGCAACACGGCTCATGGAAGCATCTTGCCGATACATCATGAGGATGATACCGTCAGTGTATTGCATGACGGGAATAACACACTGGCTTCAGATGACAGTGACGAGAAAGATAAAGAACAGAAAGAGAAGATCTATGAAGCTGAAGACGCTTTAAGTAATAATGACATTGAAGTTAAGACTGACAATAATGACGGTTTAAAGAGACATAAACATAAACATGCGTTTGCCAAGGAAAAGAATGAATTGACATTACAAGATGAAGATAATGGAGCAGAAGAAACAGAAGCAGAAGAAGGATCTGATAATAACGAGTACAGCATAGATGAAAATAACGAGTCGGCTATGATTGGAAAAACAAAGAGTCAAGATATTTCCAAAGGAAGCGATAATGACACCGATGAGGATGAGGAGGAGGCAGAGGAGTTAACCAATCAGAATGAAGATATGGACACTCGGGCGCATAAACCTGTTGAAGATGTTAAAGTTGAAGAGAGTACAGAGACAATGAAGGAGGACGAACTCAAAGATCAGTTAGAACCAGATGAAGAGGAAGAGATTGTGGTGAAGGTACCAAGAAAGAATCAACATAAAGTCATTGAGATGCAAGAGAATGATGACAACTCCAAAATTCTTGCCGATTACGTTAACAAAAATGTCAAATCAAGTAATAAAAATCCAGACCAAACTGCAGGAGAGTTAAGTGACTATGCTTCAAACATTAATTTACTTGGACGAAAAGTAGAGGCAAATCCTTCGAAGAAACTCGAAAAAGTTGCTGACATTTTATCGGATTATCGGAAAAAATTAAAACATGGCATTAACGCGAGAAAACGGGATGAGAGGAAAAACAAAACAATGTATTTGGTAAAAAATAAAAACTTACAGGTTGTCATGGAGATTCGACCCGATAGCAAAACAAATGCGATATCCGTTGAAACTGAAGGCTTGCAAAATTTATACAAAAACAAGCATAAACTTCTTCCAAAACTACATCCAAACCAGAGAAATTATTCCTACCTTGACAAAGACGACAATACATTTGAAGATAGTATCGCCATGGCAAAACAAATCAAACATGGCAGACTAAGACACGGGCATCGAATTCATCGCAAAAAACATTTAAAAAGTCGATTAGATGAAGGATTGGAAAGCATGGAAAAAGAATTAATAAAAAAATATAAAATGCATTCCAAAGAGCACAATAAAAGAAAATTTCAGCCTCATACTGAAAGTGAGAGTATTGATGACAGCATTTCAAAAAAAGATTCACAGAATTTGGATGACAGTTTGGTGAATCATAAATACGAAAGCATACTAAGACCTGAACAAAACGCAAAAGATCAGTATATAACAGTTGGAAATGGATCTTACATTGAGAATGGCTTTGATGATGAACTTCGAAATGAAGTGTCGCAGATCGGAAAGGTGGAAACATCAGAAAGCGAAGTTTTCTTAAATGCTCTGCCGAGAGCACATATCTACAACAACTCTGAACCCAAAAACCATGTTAGCAAGAAAAACGAAACTTTCTCCAGAGAGGAAGAAATCATTGAGACATATACAAAGAAGGAAAGACCAGTTGAAGAAGTTATCAGAAAAGGAAACATAAAACGCATGGCAATTCCTGAGACGTCTATGGACGCATATAACTTATACAATGGGACGACAGATTACGGCGGTGATATGTTAGACGCTGACGAGTTCAAACAGAGCAAAACCACCAATACCGAAATGGAAACATTTCATTTCAAAAACAAAACACAAAAACACAGCAAAAGGAAATCAAATGGGCTATCTGTTGAAACTGCAGTCAAGAAGATGAAGGACAAAAACAAAAACAAGAAGCTAAAAATAAAAAACGACACGAAGAAACATAAGGAAGAAAAAGAAAAAAATAATAAAAGAAAAAAGAATGAAAAAGGATTACACCTTGACAGTATGGAAAGCAATGCTAAGAGTTATGAGACTTCACTTGAACAAGCTTTGAAGGAATATCTATATCCACAGAACGAAAAGAATCTGGTTAATTCTGAACGCCCTTCCAATAAGGATAAGACTGGCAAGTCTAAGACAGAAAAAACAAAGAAACGTATTATAACAAAAGAAAAGAAACGTACCACAAAAACAAAGAAACGTACCACAAATGAAAAAAAGAAAAAGAAAACAGTTGGAAATTTCTCACAGCGCAGGGTGATAGTACAGGCGGAATTGAAGCCACAAGTACAGCGCAACCATAAAAAGAGAAGATCAAAAGCAAATAAGAACCACAAGTCAAGATTACGAAATCGCAACCGTAACGCTTCTTTGGATGACAGCGATATTAGAGAGGTTCCAAGTGTTGACGGACAGCAGCAGGGAAATCTAACGCAAAAAAATTCAGATGACGTTATGAAAAATATCTCTCAAACATTGACTGAAAATTTAGGAAATATTTCACAAGCTCTATCAGACGACAGTCCAGGAAAGCAACAGCACAACGACAGCATCATGGAATCCTTCAACGTTTGGATTCAAAACACGACAGGCGTTAACTTTAAACGACGACATAATAACATCGTCGGAGGTGGTGCCGAAATACTGGTGGATAGTAACGAAATGTCTCCAGCATTCGGAAAGTTGAAAAACTCAACTGAAGATAGTGTCATCAAAGAAGTTATTGGAACCACGTTGAAAGGTAAAAGTAAAAATTTGCAATATTCTTTGACGCAGTCAAAAAGAAACGAAGGTAAATTACATATGTCTGACGCTCAACAAGAGCAAAAAAATGAATCGTCCACATTCAGCAATGCAACTAAGTTGTATGGAAAATATATAAAGCAATTAAACAACACTGCTAATATAAAAGTAAACGAGACTAAAAAGGTAAACGAGACAGCTCTATATTATAACAACACGAGATTTAACCAATCGAATAACAGCAAAGCAGTCGCACGAGCAAAACATGCAAATACGAAAATCGAACGTAAAGAGTTTGTCACCAGTGAGTTGAGATCGTTGGAAGTCGTGGAAGGTAGGTCCTTTTTTTTTTTTTTTTTTTTTGTTATTTTTTTTTTATGTTTGTTAGTTGTTTGTTTCGCTTTAAACTCACTTTTCATATTCTCTTGCTCTGGATAGCGGGCCCATCATTTTGCAAATCTTCGTTTGCGTTGTATTTGTCAGTGTCGTAGAGGAATCGGAAATGTGATAGCACATTCTTGAGGATAAATTCTTCCCAAATAACCTTTCAACTATATTGTTTGTTGTGTAATGCCAATATCAACTCCAATCCAAGTTTTCTTGAATACCTCTGGAGTCTTGGGCAATCAGACCACAAAAGACAACAAAATTCAGCTTTGATTTCTCAAGGAGAGCTATTAATCATTTTA
>JASGCC010002251.1:0-29527 GCA_030067915.1 Hydractinia echinata
CCATACGTGGTGGACAGGGTTTTCAGTTATGCTGAAACATTTTCTCACTTTATATATAAATTATTGATTTTTTTTCTAGACAGCTTATGTTAACTTATTATAAAAAAGAAATATAACAACATTAACGGCATAACTTTTTGCGGTTTAAAACTTATTTTTTATCATTTCAGGGAAAAATTTCTATAAAATTTTGAAAATACCCAAAAATTAATACCGTCAAGATATGTTGATTTAGTTGTGTTAATTTATTACGAAAAAAAAGCAAAAACACATTTTTGGATTCTTCTGTTTATTGCTTGCACGTTGGATTAAAGCTAAATATACGAAGTACATTGTCTCAAATTTCCAAGGCTCGAAAATAAAATTGTAAAAGTATTTGTCAACCCATCTGCGAAATCTTATATTTTAGTCCACACACAAAATGTACATAATTCTGACATTGCTGTTTTTTACTTGTTTATAAGCAGAAAAAGAGACATATTTATATACAATTTTTGTTTACTTTGTTTTTTATATTTCAAAAAGAGAAAGGAGATATTTATTCCTATATATTGGATTATGTTACGCGTTTTTAGCGAAAAAATTTTTATCAGCATAATTTTTATACCCTATAGTACTCCACCCCTACTTAACCCTAATTCCTTATCTCAAGCATGATCTAAAAAATGTTTAAAATCAAAATTTATCTTCTTCAAAGAATCATCTTCTAAATACATAAAGATAAAACTATGATTACACGCAAAGATCAATAATCGTCGTATAAATTTTCTTTGCTTGATGCCAGTCTTTTGAAGGATATTCAAGTCCTTTACTATCTACGACGTATTGGAAAAACGTTCTTAATTCATTTTGACTTGGTTCATTTTCCTCGTTTCCAATGGTGCTTTCAGAATCTTCTTTTTCCTTATGGACATCACGTTCTTCTAGTAACTCGGCAATCCTTTCTTCGGATATTTGAATCCCACAATCTTCGTAACCACGGGTATGGGGTAGATAATAAAGTTCATCTGGAACACCAGAAACTTTGCATTTGTTTGACTTTCTGATGTAATGTGTGTTCCATTCTTCCTTGACTATATCGAGCTCATTTGGCGTATACAAACCATATACACTCTAAATGTAACGAGTTACCAAGAAGAAGTTTTCTTTCACCCACTAGTGATTTAAAATAGTCAATCACCCATGCTGTGTAACCACGCCTATTATGCGACCACCAGTTTTCTATTCTTTGGTTTGCAATCGAAGTGCCATATTGATGTGATTTTCATCACCTGTTGAGGTAGACTGAATACTTGCTAAAATGCCATTCTCCGTACCACAATCTGTTCTGACTAATGTAGGGCATATAGTTAACTGTTCTACTGTACTCATGAAATAACTTGCTGGAACTACTGGGTTGTTATTACTTTTGCAAATAATTAACCACAATATTTTTCTGGAAAACCCATCTATACAACCATGGATGGGTAGCCCATACGGCTTTAATTTGTCGTAGCCATCTACATGCCAGGTTGCGTTAGGTCCTGGTGAATCATATGTTCTTCGTAAAAGTTTCCTAGCTTTTCTCTGTGCTGACTGTTCTGGATCAATGTCTCTAAGTAATTTCATGACAGTGTCTCTAGGAACTGTAATCCGATAGGTTGCTCTTAGTTTGTTCCACATACTACGATACCCTCGAAGCGAAGATGGACCTTGTATTTCATTTGTAATTATTTGTCTCACTTGATGTTCCGAAGTTTCTTCATTTCTCTTTTTCAACCCATAATCACTCAACCTTCGTTTTAAAGTTCGTAGGCTGATATCGATGTTATGATAGAGCTTAATAAACAGTAAAATTGACTCGTACCTCAAGCCTTTAGTAAAATAATAACCAATAATCTCTTTTTCAGTACAGAGATCATCTGTATTAGCAACGTGTATCTTAAGTGTACCACATTGGGAGCAATACAGATCATCTTGCTGAAGTTGCTTCCCACATCTATAACAAAACATGGTATACCAAAACGTTGGAAATTTAATTTTCAAGCAAAAAAATGAACGACCCTACAAAATTCTTGGCACAAAAAAGAAATATTTCGGCAGCTAAAAAATAATTCTTGTTAGTTTAAAAATATTTCCCGGTAGCTGAAAAAAGATTTCTTGGTAGTTAAAAAAAGATTTCTCGGCAGCTAAAAAATATATCTCGGCAGCTAAAAAATATATCTCGGCAGCTAAAAAAACATTTCTCGGCAGCTAAAAAAGATTTCTCGGTACGTAAAAAACATTTCTCGGCAGCTAAAAAAGATTTCTTGGCAGCTAAAAAAGATTTCTCGGTTGGCCCTTTTCGGCTTCCATAATACTTGGATCTAACAAACGATCTTTGGTTGAATCAGCAATTTGTGAATTTAAAATTTATCTTGCTGAAGTTGCAAACGGTGATCATGTTGGTATATCTCTAGAAGATATATTGTTTTTCTTTACTGGATTTGACCGTATCCCACCTCATGGATTGGATGACCCTTTAGATATAAATTTTGAAGAGGACATTGTGGTTCCTAAGGTGTCAACCTGTTCAAGGACTGTTGTCTTAGCAGTAAAAAATGTTGGACAGGCAATGAAAACTGCAATAAAATTTCTAGTGGTTTTGGAGAGATTTAATTGAAATAATGTTCAAGGCTGTTTTCGCAATATATTACTTGGATATAGTCTTTTAGTTACTGTGTATAAAAGGTTTTTTAAATTTTGGTTTCATACCCTTATGTTACATACACGTTTTTTGTATAAGAACACTCAACTTGAAGAAAGACCTTCAAACGTTCTTAACTTTTTCAATTTGAATAATTTGTTCTTATAAAAAAACGTGTATATGAGTTTGTTTTGTTTTTTTGTTTTTTGTGGGCTTTACGATAAATATTTTTTATCCCAACTTTACAAAAAAATCTCATAAAGCAAGGAAGCTTAGACTTTTATAATTTTGCTCATTTGCATACACATCTTGTTGTGACGTTTTGTCTTCCTGTTGAAAAGTTGTTAATATTTCTTATGCTGTAAATACACCTTATATATTTTGTAAACAAAAGCAAAACTCAAAAAACCTTAAATATTAGTTTGTTAATCTCTAAATCCCAATACTTGAATGTTTCATATTAAAAATCCATCACGTGATAATAAGTCCAACAACTTTATGTACATATCTAATCCACCTTCTGCGTCCTTAGCGATTTTTATGCTGTTTATATGTACGTAACAAATCAATAGTTCGTGTATATCTTTATTGCGATGAACCGGGGGATGTTCAATGCGTAATAAGTTATTCGCAATCTGCAAGTCTCTTTCATCGATATCAACACCTTTTTTCTCGAAGCCAACAGTTTCAGGAACATGGAAAAGCATATCAGGTTTTCCTCCAGGAGTGTTTGCTGATTGTCGAATTGTGCGCAAGTTCCACGTGTTCGCGAATTCATTCAACTCCTTTTGTATAATAGGCATAAAACAGAAAAGAAGGCATTCTTGATGAGTATCCAATTGCGGCTTATAAATGTTGCGACTGATCATAGATTGAAAAAATTCAATCCACCAGCTTGTGCGAAACTTTTTAAGGCGCGACCAATATGCTTCGATACGTTGATTTCTTGTTGAGTTTGCGTATAAAAAACTCTCAGTGGAGCCAGTAAAGAAAACTTGTAAATCTTCACAATATATGTTTTCTCTTCCCCTATACATTCGCAGTAATCGAGGACAAAACTTATAGTGGCTGATACATTGCAGATAATAATTGCCAATAATTAGCGGGTCATTATTTGAAGACGCAACGACCAGCCACAAAAACTTCCTGCTGAATCCATCCACACATCCGTGAATGCAAAACCCCCATCTCTTCAACTTATCATTTCCGTCCAGATGGTATACATCGCCGGGACCAAGAGACCAGTATGTTCTTCTTTTGATTGTATTATATTTTCGACTCTCCACCCCTTCCGGGTCAACTTCTTTAATAGCCCGACGTACATCTTCTTTTGACACACAAAACCCATATTCATGCAGACATTTTCGGTCATTTGACGGTATCCAACTTTAGACAATGATGTTTGCAATTCATTTTCAATGACACCCTTTAGAATGTTTTCAGACACATTTCTTTTTCTGTTCAATCCATTGCTCTTCAATATAGCTTTCATTTGAGACATGGAAACATTCTTCTTGTGATGACTAACAATTATGGAACATATATCCTTGTATTTAAGTTTAGGATGTATGCCATGGTAATAACAAAGTTCCTGCAATGTGCCAGGATGTGTCAAAGGAAGAAATTTGTCAGACATACCTACTTGAATGAATAGTGGCTCATACTGAACACTATTTTTTATTTAGGCATGTTCTCAGTTTTCATAAGTCGCGGCCGCTAGTTACACCAAAAGTTTTTACAAAAACACGTATTAAAATCGGGATCGGAAAAACACAACTGGCGGAAAAACACGCGGCCGCTAGTTATAAGTTGCGGCCGCAAATTGTGCCGAAAGTTTTTACAACAACACGTATTAAAATCAGGACCAGAAAAAATACAACTGGCGGCAAAACACGCGGCCGCTAGTTATAAGTCGCTCCGCGGGTTTTACCGCCAGTTATGAACTAGAATCTAGTTTGTCCAATTCAGCCACGGTAGTTAAGGCCATTTTCCACTTCAAGAAAATTTTCCGCGGGATGAAATGGAAAGGAAACGGAACGGAACAGAAAGGAAAGAAAATTTTCTGCCGGTAATTTCCATTTCATTTCTAGCGCACTTTTTCAAATCATAAAGTAAGCAAATATGGCGCGATTAAGTGTAACAAAAAAAACTTTTATCGCTTCGAAATCGCTTGAAGAAAAAGAGATATGAGAAAAGCATGTGGGTTCGTCAAATTTAAAAAGAAAGAAAAAAGAAAGGTCAATTTCACTTGCTTATAAAAGAAATGAAGCTAAATGACCATGCTCTGTTTTTTTCAATATTTCCGTATGAACCCTACTCAATACGAACATCTTCTTCAACAAGTGGGACCGTACATACAAAAGTCATCCGAAAAGAGGGAGTCAAATGGTCTGAGCGAACGTTTAAGCGTTACGCTACGTTATATATTTACTGGTGATGCACAAGTCACGATAGCAGGTAGTTTTCGTATAAGTCCCACCAGTATTGGACGCATCATAAACGAAACGACTGTTGTAATATGTATGTTTTAATGCCTGAATATTTGCCATGTCCTGCAACAGAGAAACAATGGAAGCGAATCGCTGATCATTTTGAAACGAAGTGGCAATTTAACCACTGCCTTGGTGCTATCGATGGAAAACACGTAGTAATGCAGGCTCCTGATCGGGCTTGATGTTTATTAATTAGAAAAAAAAAACACTCAATAGTCTTAATGGCCATGTGCAATGCCAACTATCAATTCACCATGGTGCATATTGGAGATTATGGTGGAAATAGTGATGGAGGGACGTTTTCGAGTAGCAGCCTTGGCGTTTCAATCCTTGAGAATAAACTAAATTTTCCACATCCAGAAAAAATTTGGGACAGTGAGAAAGTTTATCCTTACGTTTTTGTTGACGATGAGGCATTTCCCTTAAAAATCAATTTAATGAAACCATATTCAAGAGATACACTTGGCATAAAAGAACGCATATTTAACTATCGATTGTCGCGATGCAGGCGAATAATCGAGAACACTTTTGGAATTTTGGCAACCAGATTTCGAATAATTCGAAGGCCAATTCTTGCGAAGGAGGAGGTTGTTACAAGTGTTACAAAAGTATGTGTCATTTTCCACAATTACTTAATAACCAATAAAGAATTTAAATCCTCTTATCAATACTGCCTCCCACAGTTGATCGACACAGATACCAGATGTGGAACACAGCTAGGTTCTTGGAGAAGTGATATTGCACAGTGTGAGGGAATGGTGTCTTTTCAGAATAATTTCGGTTCAAACAACTACTCTAGAGATACAAAGACAGTCAGAGAGAATTTCAGAGATTTCTTTTGTGAAGGTAAAGGACAAGTCCCATGGCAAAGAGAATATGTGGACAACGTACAGAATAACTTTGATAGGAGGGCATAATATTGAGGCTGAAAAAAAAACAGTTCTCATAAAAAAGCATGTAGCTGTAAATAAAATAACCTTGCAAAATATAGTACAGTAAAAAAGATAAAGTCAAAGAATTAATGTCATTCATTATTATCGTCATGAAGATAACAAAATACTTGCATAATCTCACTCTCGCCAGTCTCTTATTCTTTGCTGTTAGGTCCTTGAATTCCTGCACCAAACTTAAACAAAACAAAGTATCCGGATCTCTTTCCTCCTATTTTGGCTGCGATGTTTTTGCTTGTGTTAAGTTGCGTTGAATGGAAGCCATTAACAAGCTGTCAATAACATTTGAATTTTTTCGCTTTTTTTTGAGTGCTTGTAACGGTGCTAGTTTGAGTAGTTGACACAGAAAAACCAGGTGATTCCCGAGCACCAGAGCAAAGAACTGGCGATGTAAATTCATTCGCATAAGTTGGTACACTTTCAGATGTAGTCTCTCGGCCATGTAAACTAGGAGATTGTGGTGGTGTAAATGGTACGTTGTCTGGTACGTTGCTGGTTGTAGCTCGATTCGTTACTGTATCGCTTATAAACTCTAACTTCCGAAAATATTGGCATGTTAGAAAATTTTTCAATCCAGCTTCAGACCGAGTTGCCTATTTTCGTCGCTTCATGCACTTTCGATAATTTTTTAAGTTTTGTCCATTGAGCTTGTACTTCTTTGGCTGTAAAAGATAAAAATTGATTTAAAATTTATAACAAAAAAGGCATGCAAAAAAAAAGCACATAAATTTCACTAAGGACCCCGTTTTAGTTAAAAATATAAATATATAAACAAAATTAAAAAGTGACATGTTTTCAAACATTTAGTGTAGCTAGCTAAAAGTAGTTCATACCGCTAAGTTGAAACTTTGCAGCCACGAGAGTCCATGCCTGTTGTTTTTTGGTAGCTCTGTTGTTGCTGCAGTAGTAGCTGTTGCTGTTGAAACCTTGCAGCAGCTAGATACTGCTCATTTTGAGTTATTCTGAAATCTTCATTGGCATTATATTTATCAGTCCAACTTTGGGTTTCCTCTTGTACGTCCGTATTCTGTCTCCTACATACGCAATTCTGAAGAAATAAACCAACCTGATTGGCTAATAACTTTTTCCCTATTGTTTCCGCACAGAAAGAACAGAAAAAGTTGAACTAGATTCTACTTTGCTCGGAACGGCACGGACAAGAAAAATTTCCGCTCACGTGACGTAAACATTTGAAGTACGCATGCTCAGAAACTTTTCTGTTCCTTTCCGTTCCGTTCCGCGGAAAACCTTCTTGACGTGGAAAACGGCCTTTATGGTTATGTTTATCAACCATGTGCAGCTGGCTATTTTTTTGTATAGCTATTGAATGTACTTGATGATATAGTGGTTCATATTCTCCTAGGAAATACATTAATGTCAAATTTATTTCTTGTATATTTATATTTTTATATTTTGTTACTTTCTTTTTCTTATGGCTCATGCAAGAGAATAGGAGTAACTACATCGCAATGCAGATAAAACTAGTCTAATTATGAAAAGATCTAAAAAAAAACTAAAAAAAACTATCAGGTATATTATTATTTGGCACTTGGCATATTAATACCATTAAATTTCTGTTGCCTATTTTATATTAATATTTTGGCATGACGGATCCTCAATTGCTAGTCATAGTCAAGATGCCCTTCCACAGATCAACAACTTCTTTATTCAAATGAACGTATTAAAGACATTATGGCCATGAAAGAAGGCATTGGATATAACCTTATCGACGTTATGCGTTTCTTCAAGGGTGATAGTCCTGCAGCTTCATTTGAATCAGGTCAACAGAAAGGTGGAAATTACTTTTGCTTTTCGTGTCCGGTGCAGGCAATTGTGTTGCTAGTCTCGTACATACCTTGAATTAAAACATCTTTCTCTACAAGATCGTATCAGCCACGTGTTAAAACCTGTTTCTTCTGCAGATAAATTAAATAATGGTGCTGTAAAACTTCATGAGGCCTTGAAGAAACATGAATTGATAAACGAACTCCACCAACACAATGTAAAGTTTCCCTGTGATCCACCTTCACAAGCAGAAATGCATGGCCTTCAACGACTTCCGGCATTGGTGTTTGGCAAACACAATTGCTTGTTGCAAGAACTGAACCTACAAAAATATGATGTGTTGAACAATGAGTCCCTGCATGATGTACCAAATCACATAAAAAACATCTACTGTGAGCTACCACATCATGTACAGGAAAAGAAGGCTAAATTACTAGCAGTGATTGATGCTTCATTTAACAACAGCTAGAAGAACCTAAAAATTCTTCAGACTATCGAAATAAAAATTGGATAAATTGAAGGGTAAATATATGATCTCATTTCAGAAAAAAAATTCTGCCTAAAAATCCAAAATTATTATCTTAAGTTATCCTCAGCCGTATTTACGAAAATATATTCTCACAAAATATGTAACCTTGAGTTATTGGCAAAAATTATTTAAATCTATATAATTTTAGAAACTGAATAATTCCCAAACATCTGACATTTACAGTATATATTTTTTGACAATTGTACTTTTTTAGCTTTAAAAATGATTAATCCTTTATAGGACATTTCGCATCAACATTGCTCCAATCACTTTCTGAAATCATGGAACTGTTGTACCTGCCAGACAGTAACAGAAATGTTTAAAACATCTTGCGGTTAGTAAATGCAACACATGTCCATGCAATGATAATAAAAATCAACCTACGTGGAAAACTGAAGTCACTAACATCTTGAAAATTCTTTGGTGTTTATTATAATTCGCTGATAAGGCATTCAGGTGCACAGTTGCGCATTGTTTCTGGTCGCACAGCTAACACAGAATAGGTGGAAGCTTTTTTTAATCCAATCAAGATCATGACCAAACTTACGTCAAACAACCACACAGAAAATGTAATTTGTAATGCTCTAATTAGAGTACAAGCAGCAGCAAAACTAGGAATAGGTCATATACCAGAATATCAATATGATAACATGTTCGAATCTCTTTATCAAACAATAAAGAAAACATTAACAGGTAAATAAAAAAAAATAAAGGTCATTAATTTGATCCAGTCATTTAGCTGTTTGTATGCACATGCAAGATCAAAAGTATTCTTAGATAAACAAAAATTGTCCGCTTTTTTTTTAATTAAAAATTTTGGTGTGGAGCCAAATTTCCACTAACATATTCTTTTTGGAACAAATCGCATTGCTTTCAATTTAACGTCCACTTAGAACAAAACATTCCCACCTATTCTAATTCTATTTTGAAACAATATGTAGGTAGAAATTTAACTTAATGACTCCAGTGTCTACTTACTGAAGAGTTTGTGTAATTGCTTCTATTAAATTCATAAGAACATTGACACCGTTCCACTGGATAGAGAAATATCATGTCAGAGATCATGAATGCTACTTGAAGAGAATATCAGACTTCTTGTTGGATAACCATAAGTGGTGGCAAGAAACAAGGGAAGGCATCTTTTTTTAAGAATGTACAGGATCAACCAGATAACAGCACACTATAACTGCACCACTACCGGTCATCAACTCTGCAAAAAGAAGAACAGAATCTTTTCAACGGTATTGTTTATTTACTAATGTAATTCAGCATTTTAAGTGTCGGCCATGAATTGTTGTTGCAATTTCTACGCACACCAAAAAAAGTAATATCCAACAATTACCATTATCTCCACAAGTTTTACCAGAAAGCACGACAGAACCAGGCAAAGATTTAAAGAAAGATAATATTACTGGCCTAATATTTCAACCACCAAAATTTGTTTTTGATTCATCCACTACACAATTTTCAAAAACATCTTTAATGCTAAAAACAGTTTTATTGGCGATATTCGTCTTGTGTGGTAATATGGAGGCAAGTGGAAGTGATAACACTGAGTGTGAATATGGTCTTGTTGTGGCAGAAGTAGAAGTTAAGGTTAAAACTTGTATTGAAAGTGCTACTGCACTAACTTCAACACCAAAAAACGAAGAAGAATGTATTTAATATAAAAACGTTCTAACAGTTTAAAGTACTGTGACTCACTGTAAAGAGAACTTAATATATAAATATTTCACATGAAACTATAAGCTGGAGAGTGAGGTAATGCTTATCCCTCTTGAATAAGAGCTCCCGCGTAAAGCAGCAAACACCAAAGTAATTTTGACGTCCTTACAATAGTCATCAGCAAAATTTTTAAAATTTTATGATCCAATATTGAGATATTTATATATTGTTAAAAGAGTGCAATATCGGAAATCTTTTTTTTATAGTCAATCAAGAAAGAAAAATCAACAAATTATATTATCTGTAAAAATTGAACTTTTAAATTGTACCATGTTATACTATGTTTATTCAGGGTTATATTGTAAAAATTATTTATAGTATATATAATTAATTCCTTTAATATTACACGGTTTTCATAATTAAGAATCGCATTTGAGCGCTGTCGGCCGACTTTCTTTAATTTGATTTTTACTGCAGTTATTGCTTTGCAATATTTATACGTATACTATTTATTGTGGATAGAAAACTAAAGAAATTCCTGATCAGGAAAGTTTTTCCAATATTAAACTAATTGTCGTTTTCTTCTAGTGTGCCTGGAGAGTTGAGTTTCAAAACTGTTATACAAACTTTCAAGTTAATGTTGCTAATGTGTTAACAAAATTAAATTAGGAAGGCTGTGATAGCTTTTTTTTGTGTTAAATATACTATATATTTTGAGATAGCTAGCTAGCAAATTATATAGCTACCCCATATGCCATAAATAGAATTGAGTTAATTATATATATAGCCATATGTACAGTAAACATTACTGATGTTTTTAGCAGGCTAGGTAGGAGTAGTTAATATTTTTAGTCAGGAGGCTTTAGAAATAGCTGGGAACCAGATTATTTCTAAAAACATAAGGTATTATATAAAATGTTGAGACTAATGTTATACTGAGATAAGATATAAGAAATAAACTTACCATATGCTTGGTATGAATTCTACGTCGTAATATTTTTCTTTCTGTTCCCAACACTACAGCACAAATCTTAAGAACCTTTTTTGGACGAAAAGCCGCTGCGCGCATGTTTTGGCTTTACTGAAAAATATGCAGACCAGATGGCGCATTAGAATATTCACTTGCATGATACACGGCTTGCCTCTGGCGAGTTAAAACCTTGAAACCCCGTAAATGCACCTTAACGTCGCCGAGTCTGCAGACCAGAAAGCGTGTTAGAATATTATTACTCGCCAAAGCCGTAAATAAAATTAGGCGAGTTAAAAAAACAAGGAGCCGCGAAAACGTACCTTAACGTTGACGAGTATGATTATATGTTTATTATGTGTGACACCACCCTACATTTGGTGAAAAGTTCTATATTCAAAACAAATGTAAATGTATGAATGATGATGAAGTGACAAAACAGCTGGCTGTTGTGATAAAACTTGTCTAATGACGGCTGGTTAATTATTATATAGGTCGTAACCCTCCGAAGATTCGGCGTAATAGCAAAAAAAAAACCTTTTAACGAGGAATCTCTTAGGAAAAATACATTGACTATTAAACAGGACGCGAAAAACAGTGGATATCGCTATAGCTATAGGATCGTGCTTCTCTTGTTCCAATTAAATCAACTCATCCTTTTGAAATCATATCCATTGATTACTTAAAATTAGAGAACTGTTAAGGAGATTATGGGTAATGTGTTAATGAAATTTGATCATTTCACTCGATTCACGCAGGCGTTTGGAACAAAGAGCAAATCTGGACGCAGTGCAGCCGACAAGATTTTCAATGAATTCGTGCTGAAGTTTGGTTTCCCCAAACGACTAATGATCAAGGGAAAGAGTTTAACAATGCTCTTTTCAAACGACTCAAGGAATTATCCGGCGTGAAATCATCTCGTACAACACCGTACATAGTTAAAAACTGGCGGACGCATCGGACATGTTCACGAGCTCGATCGAGATCAACGAAGCAAATGATACTCTTGGTCATAATTAAGATCAGATTAATGTTGATAAAGATATAGTCAAAGTTGTTGAGAAGAGGAAAAAAAGAAACTTCAAAAGTATTTTATCGGACATGAACATTTCATCTGATACTATGAGGGCTTCGATTATTCGTTTGGTTAGTAATGGTTCTTTGGAACGTAAGCAATATTGCGGAAAAGCAACACACAGTTTGTTATCTTAACCAGTAACTCAAAAATTCAACGCGATCGAAAAAAAAATAGAAGATTTACTGGTTTTTAAAATTTTTGCTTCGAAAAAGTTTTAAATTCTCCAAGATGAAATAGATAAATTAAAGTCTCAAAAATCTGATTCTCGCGCTTTGAGTAGTTCGATAGATCAATGGACAACATGAAACTGAAGTATCAACTCGCAGCGAAGGAAATGATAATGGATTTAATGCGTGATGAGATTAATCATCTTAAGGAAGAAAATAAAATCTTAGTTTAACGGCAAGATCAATCTCGCGTGATAGAGCATGGTTATTCTCATGTTACGGCATCGTTAATTAAACAACTTGATGATAAACAGCAAATAATTAACTGCTTGCTTAATAACAACCACCCTATTGAGAATGAACGCTAAAACACAGATGATCGTTTTATTGCAGAGAGTACAAATCGTAAAAGAAAGGTATATGATAATAATAAAACAGTTAATAGCGAAACGTCTCAAGAGGGTACAGACATCCAAGCCTTACATAGGAAAAAAATGTAATTACCAATCAAAAGAAATTTGTTTTTATTGTGGGTGACTCAATTATAAATGGTGTAAACCCAAATGGATTTCAAAAAAGTTTTAATGTAAAAGTAAAACCGTACGATGGGGCTACTACTGAAGATATGATCGATTATATGAAACTGCCTATACGAACACCCCCAGACAAGGTAATTCTACATATTGGTACAAACGACATCAGAAACGGCGTAGACACTCTGCAAAACTTGAACTACATTGAAAAAGAGTCTCCGAGTACTTCGATATGTTTATCATCTATTACTACAAGATCTGATAAAAAAAGGTATGGAATACAAAGTGAAGTTTTTAAATAAAAAATTAGAAACTTTTTGTACAGAAAATCAATACAATTTCATAAATAATAAGAACATTAATGCTTTGCATCTCTGTAAAAGAAAATTGCATTTAAACCATAAGGGTTTATCCTTGCTTGCAAACAACTACATGGCATTTTTGGAAGATTGATTTTAAGAAAACACCTACATTAATACCATTGTCCCAGATTCTAATGAAAAAAATGAACTTTAGATAAAAATGATATAAATCAACTTTATAATTTAAGGACTAATTGCTTCAAAAATGTTATCATCTCTTATCTGAATATTAACTCTATAAGAAACAAAATGCAATTACTAGAAAAGTATGGTCAGTGGAAAGATTGACTTGCTAGTCGTTGCTAAGTCAAAACTTGATGCTTTTTTCCCAGATAGTTTGTTTTAAATGGGTATAAAATGCCTTTTAGACTGGATATCCACGAAAGAAGTGGGGCCTCTTAGTTTATGTCAAAGAGAATATTTCTTCGCATAGGCAACAGGTTTCATGATTGAAAGTGATATGCAGATTGTTCCTGTAGAGCTAAATCTTAGAAACCAGAAATGGTTAATATTTTTTCTTTACAGACCACCAAAACAGCACTTAAATTTTTTTTATCAGTTCTTTCTTCAGCCAATGATTTTTATACTAGCTCATATGACAATATATTAGTAATTGCTGATTTCAATACAAAGCCTAAGAATCCTGTGCTTGAATCATTCATGAAGAATCTTCACAATCATGTGAAACATAAACTTGTTGGAAATCACCAAATGGTACTTGTATCGGCTTTGTTTAATCCAACATGAAGTTTTCTTTGCAACATACAGGGGCCGTTAAGACGCATCTGAATGATCACCATTTACCTATATACACGATGCTTAAGGTCAACTTTACTAAGTTGCCTCCAAAGATCAGGACATGACTTCCGCAAAAGATTCAAGGGATTCCTGAACCAAAGTACCCAAAATGTCTAGCTGGGTCATCTCAAAAAGAGGTTTGCGAACAGTCTTCAGCAGGAACTAGACATTTTTTCATCCGTAAGACTTTTCATCTGTCCTACTCAGTACAATCTTGTGTGACTGGGGTAATAAGTGGAGTCGTCACTCACCAAAAACAAGACTAACAAAAAAGCAATTAAAATAGTCAAACCCCATTGCTGAGATAAACCGTAATTTATGGTGTTGATGGCTGCACTTTACCTAAGCTTTTGAAGAAAAAGGATGTAAGGTTGTACACAATTTAGCAAGCTGTTTTTGCAAGGGAACACTGCTCTGTCATTGCAATAAAACCACTTACCATGCACTTGATTATAAGGTGACGGTAGTGTAATAGCCGTTGTCTAAATTTCCAGAGTGTTATAGAAATTTTAATAGAGAAACGTTTCTTTTGAAATTTAGAGATAAATGTTAGCAGTTACAAAGAATTTGAAGACACATTTGTAAATATTTTGGATCAGTTTGCGCCGCTGAAAACCAAGATACTTAGGGCCAATAATATACCACATATGTCGAAAACGCTGTGTAAGGCTATCATGACAAGATCAAGATTAAAAAAGATAGCCTTCAGAACTAAATTACCAACTGGTATGTCAAATTATCGGAAACTGCTTTCTTCAACAACCCGAAAGCAACGAACTGTGGCAGTAAATTATTTTGGAAGTTTTATAAGCCCTTCTTCTCTGATAAAGCTGGGGGCGTTGAAGAGAGAATTATTCTTGTGAAAGATCACAATATTATCAGCAATGATCAAGATGTTTCTACGGTCTTTAAAGAATACTTCAGTAATCCAACTGATTCATTGAAGATAACTAAATGGAACCTTGGGTTTTCTCCATGCACTAATGATGCAATTATTAGTGCCATTGATAAATTTTCAGATCATCCCAGTATTGTCACAAATAAAGAAAAAATCGATGTGACTGATTTCTTTGAATTCAGTTGTGTAGATTTTACTGATGTATTTCATGAGATATTGCGTCTTGATGCGTCTAAAAAGACCGGTGGCGACATTTCGACCAATGTTTCAAAGATTGCAGTTAGACAATCTTCATTAGCTCTTACGGATATCTTTAATGAAGCGAAAGCGAATGGTACATTTCCAGACGAGTTAAAACAGGCCGAAGTGATTCCAGTCCATAAAAAGAAGGATTCGACAAACGTGGCTAATTATAGGCCCATCAGTCTTCTTCCATCCGTGTCTAAAGTGTTTGAAAGGCTCATTTTTAAGAAAATGAGCCAGTTCATAGAGCGTAAACTTTCTAAACTCTTTTGTGGATTTAGAAAAGGATATAGTACGCAATACGCTTTGTTTGACCTAATTCAAAACTGGCAAAAGTGCTTAGCAAACTCTGGCAAAATAGGAGCAGTACTGATGGACCTGTCAAAAGCTTACGAATGTTTGGCTCATGACCTTCTGATAGCAAAACTAGCCGCTTACGGAATGGGATATCACAGTTTGAAGTTTTTGCATAGTTATCTTTCAGATAGAATGCAGAGGGTTCGTATTGGCTTGTTTGTCAGTGATTGGTTGAGCATATTATTAGGTGTTTCCAAGGCTCCATTTTGGACCTATATTGTTCAATATATTTATAAATGATCTGTTATCTTGAATCAAACATCTGTAACTTTGCGGACGATGACACATTGTACGCATGTGATTCAACCATTAAAAACGTTCTTCTTAAGCTAAATTCTGACATTCCTTGTGTTATGAACTGGTTTAGGAGTAACGAGATGGTTGTAAATCCAGATAAATTTCGTGTTTACTGTAGGTGTCTGCAATAGTATTTTTATTTTGATTTTATTTTATTTTAGCTACTCGGCTTATTTTAATATTTTATGTATTTTAGTTGGACTTAATTAGTTTTGCAGAATAAATACTTTGTTTCAACGTTAAATGAAGATTTGCTACTACTACTACGTATCACCCCATGGAAGATGGACAGGTTGAACGACTGAACCGCAACTTCATTAGCATATTGAAAACTTTATCATCAGAATCAAAATCAAATTGGAAACAAGAACTACCCAAACTTGCATTTTCATATAACAGTACCATCTGCAAATCAACTGGATTTTCACCATTCTACTTAATGTTTGGACGACACTCACGTTTACTGATTGACTTAATGTTCGGTACTGATGATTTAAAGGATGAAGAACAATATTCGGAGTTTGTACGGAAATGGAAGGAATCCTTACAATCCGCCATCAAGGTAGCGTCCGAGACCTAGAAGATAGAGATAAAAATACAACAAATCTTATAATTTTTTTTAAATTGTAGCATGTTTTTTTTAATTATTTCTTTATTGATGTGGGTTATAAAATATAAATTTCTGGGTAATTCGGTGATAACATAATTACACTATGGCCAACTATTTAGTTAATTTTGACATACCTTTATAACTAATACATATCAAAACATTAGTTATCATAAACAGATAATCATTGCTGGTTAAGACTTCATATACAGGTAACTATCTCTTTCACTACACTATATATTTGTTATGCTATACTTTCTAATATCATGTTCCTAAACATTTACATTCAAGCAGATTATACTATCTTTTATTTTCTAAGTTGAAGCACAAAGCCACATGACTTTCCGTGGTGCGCTTCGTTAACTGGGTTGTGTGGAGTAGGGTTAAAATAGGTGGTAAATTTTTCCGAGATTAGGTGTTGCCGTCCCCTACTGTGGCGGAAAGTTCAGTTACGATTTAGTACATTTGAAATTATTACATTCTATTTTGCTGGACATTATCTCTGTTCATAATCAGAAGCGCTTAGTTTTTTTGCATCACACATTCGTATCTTTTGGTTTTTTTTGGTTTCGTTTTTTTTTGTCTTACATTGCTATTTTGGTACCCCTTAATTAGACAAAAAGAGAAATGTAGTAGTGGATTTTTCCACGGGCAGACAGCTAGTTATAATTCACATGTCTTCTCATTTATATTAGGATCTCAGATCAGGAAAAACCTTTCAGAAATGTCGAACCTCGTACTGCCTGTACGAGGTTCGACATTTCGACATTTAAGAAAATATAACCTACATCTGTCAAAACTGATCTAACGAACCTTCTTAATTTGAAATTGTAGAGGTCCCCCTCTCGGCAGACCAAAAAGCGG
The DNA here is from genome assembly GCA_030067915.1 of Hydractinia echinata. Taxonomy (NCBI): domain Eukaryota; kingdom Metazoa; phylum Cnidaria; class Hydrozoa; order Anthoathecata; family Hydractiniidae; genus Hydractinia; species Hydractinia echinata. The sequence goes on from JASGCC010002251.1 coordinate 17,258, forward strand.
TGCAAGATTTCACTTTTTGCATGATTTAAAGGGAAAACTTAACAATCAACCCTAAAAAATTATATCTACAAATAAAGAAGGTCTACAATACAGCAAGCTGCACTGAAGTATCTTGTGTACAGCGACGGAAGTTGTAAATAAAATCCGATTAGGCTCCCAAAAGAAGGTGCTTAACACACTTCTTTGCTTTTTACAAGCATGTGTACTTTTCAACATGGATATTTAGCCAAACGCATTAGCCGGGAGAATAGACACTAATATTTTGCTTGTGAGGAAAAATTCCAAAATGGCGGTTTGTTGTGCTTTTAAAACGAAGCAGACCTTACAAACGGAGCCAACATACAGAACAGTATCCAGCTTGAAATATATTATTATAAACATTTAACTACATGCTAGTATAGAATGTTAATTAGGTGACAAAACAGCAAGCTGTGATGAAAAAACTTGTCTTAAGACGGGTGGTTTTGACGATTTAGATATTCCATTGACTAAATATTCTACATTGATGCTGATACTTCCTTGTTACAAGGAATCGACAAAATATACATTGACCGTCTAGACTAGCATTAGGTACATAAGAACACAGGAAAACAAAAAACATTGAAAGGACGACAAACAACATACATTCAAGAACAAAACTGTTAAAGCTTACGTCCCACTTTAAAAAAGTTCATCTTATCCTGTTTATACTATTAGTAATTTAAGATTTGTTAAGTAAAATTTGAACTAATAAAGCAAATATAAAGTCACATTTTCTTGTGTTTACAACATGCTCCCTCGTCGAAAGCTGCCATTTTGTATTATGGTTTTTTCGGATTAAACCCAGTTTGACGTCATCTCCCGGGTGACAAAAAAAAACCAAGTAGGCGCAAAAGAAACTTTGGAGAAAAAGAAGAAGAGTAAATTATTACAACAAAGTTTAATTTTGTGATTAACTATAAAATGTCAACTGTAAGTATAACTGTAGGTAGGCGCTATAGGTTTTGGCAAAAAGAAAAATAGAAGTAGTGCTAAAAAGCATTCTTTTTTCAGCCTTTCAACAAGTAAGAAACAAGATGCGTGGACCATCCTCATCCCCAGAATTTTTTGCCGAGAGCCCGCCTATTCTAAAACTTTGACCAGTAGATGTTTTAGCTTGCGCGCTCGTCCTTTGTGTGTTTATGTCCGAGGTCATAGTGATCGCTGCCGATAGTCTAGCGATAAGGGAAGTTCTTTACTGACTTTCTGAATCGAAAATGCTTGCCGAGTAAAACTGTAAACAACAAAAACTCCGTCTACGAGGGCATTGCTGTATGTTTTCTATACTTTTGCAGACTTGTTTCCGTGAGGGAAGTAGCAAAACAAGTTATTACTCATCTTCAGTACATGTTACAAGCTCATCCTCAGTGTTAAGTCAGCGAAATTATCATCCGGGATTTGACGTCACAAGCCCTCCCGCGAATAATTTTTTATACATTCAGGAAATAAGATGACGACATATATTTTCAACTTTAACGTCGAATGTCTTGCAAACAAATCAAAACAAGTATACTTTACTTAGAGTTGCATTTCGATTACTTTTTTCTAAATGGTAGGTTTATATACACCGTAGGTTTATAATACACCGTTTTCCGTTTTCTCGCATTGGTGTTTTCATGGTTACCAAGAATTTAGTTACGAAAATTTCAACAAAAGTTTCCAAAACAATAGGGCATTCGTGTGTGTTTTCACTGTTGATGGTAAAATGGGGTTACATTGTGCAGTGAGAAATTGTTCTAATGGTAGCTACAAGTTAAAGAAAAGCTTTTGTGAAGTGCACCAGACAACAAAAAACGAATGTTCAAGTGAGTTATTGTTATTAATACCGTTTCAACTCCAGATCCAGCTTCCAGAAAGATCTGAACCTACCTTGTCAATCTTTTAAAACGAGGCATAAAGACTAAGCCATCTGAACCTCAATAATATGTTCAACAAATTTTAAACATTCGAAGCCAACCCTTATCCAACTCAAAACCTTGGTTATGATGCCACAATGAAGTTGAGTTCCTTATCATTTTTAACACCAAGATTATCCAGTAAAAAAAATGCTGGTTCCTTTATGCTCTTCTCAAAATCATAAAGTAGAAGAAATGATGTTATTGTAGGCAATCATGGTACTGATCCAGGTACTGATGACTGTAAGAAAGATCTTTCCCATTGTAGTGTTGCTAATGGCATATCTGTTGTATAACATCATACATATTTTTCACAATCGCAACTTAGGTGTGACAGGTAATGAAACAAACAGATACTGTTAAACTAAAGAAAAAAGTGGGTGATTTAATGACTTAAGGGTCTAAGTTAAGGAGAGGGCAATCAAAAACAGGAAAAAATGTTGAAAAAGTTATGGAACAGTATACAACAAAAACATTGCTGACAACAGACAAGTATACAAACTAGACATTTTGGTATACAATAGAGACAATGTTGACATCATACAGTTTCTTTACACAAACATCTATTCTTTGCAAATGTTTCATGAACTGTATGATATAGTAAAACCATTTGTTTATTACCGTTTTCACATTGGTTTTAATGAAACTCAGACCTATCTGCTAAATCATTATATTATAGTCCTAATGGCTATAATATAATGATTTAGCAGATAGGTTTGGTGTAACCATTCGTTCCTGTTCAAAGATATTTTGATTATGGATCAGGGTTATGTCTCAGTGTTTAAAGTCAATAGAAGAATAAAAGTTACAAAGTGCACGCTTTCATGCCTGACTAAGAAATTCATTGAGTAAAGAACGCTCTCTATGTTCTAATTCTGGTTCAACTAGACATCCATTTTCGTATTCAGCGCAAGCACTGTAAAATGAAAGTTAAAACTAGAAAGAAAGTTAAAAATAGAAAAAAAGTATCGGTAGAATAATGCCATTAGCTGATAAAACCAAGCTACAGCGTCAACTGGGCATTCTTCTTCGTATTGAGAGTATGCTTTGTAAATATGAAAGTTAAAAATAGAAAAAAGTATCGGTAGAATAATGCTCTTAGCTGATAAAAACTACCTACAGCGAACAAAATCCAGCTTATATCGTTAGACTATTTTCTAACTTTTCAACTTACTGTTTCGATGCTTCCCACAGTAGATTTTTTTCGCCAGGACAAGTACTTTTTTAATGCTAAAGAACTGCGCAACTTAAAGTCTTCTATAGTTAAGATTTCTTGAGGACTTTCTTAATTATTCTTTTTTTCTAGTCGAAAATTTTAAATTCCCGCAAAAACAGTGTGTAATTTGCAGAGCATTTTTGAAAACTGGAAAAAGCTGTATTGAGGTTTTAAGCTAAGTCAGGTTCGCAAAAAAGTAAAAGACTTAAACATCTAGCTTCTTTAAAAGTAGTCAAGTGGGGTAAAATCGGGACACTGGAAAAGATGAGGTAAATGAGGGACAGTTAAAGGGGAGGCGAACAAAAAATTATTTTGTGGCAGCCAGAAAATAAATTTTAAGCGAGAGAAAAAAATTTATTGGTTTCTAAATCCTAAAAATTACTAAGATAACCACTATAATAACAAATAAATAACTATATTTCACAACTAAGTATCCATGTATTTTCCTACCAACGGTTTTAAAGAATTTTCATGGCTGTATGGGGTGAAAAGAAGTAGGTTTCGGATGTACTTACCAGTAAACATTAAGAATAAGGACCTTTGGCTCGAGATAACCAAGAAAATTTTACGTACTATGGTAGTAAAAGCATTTTATAACCTTCCTTTAAACTAAAGAAATATCTGTCATGACCAACAACAATATTGTTTTTAGTTTTGAGTCCCTTTTCCACAACATACTATCAACTTCAAATGATAAAGTTTGTTATGATGATATGACGCCAAATTTGAATAAATATACAAACCGGAAACATTCATAACAAATCGAAAGCGCAATATGGTGGCTTATCTTTTTATTCCTTGAATCTTTACTTCCTTTATCTTTACCCGCAAATTTTTTTAGTCCAGTAGTATAAAATAATGAAAATAATGTTTTTCACATGTTGTTTAACATTCTTGCTATTTTAATCTTCAGTTTCTTTTAATTACTTTAAGTACATTGACCCGTGACCATCACAATAAAGAGAAATATATTCCATTGTTTTTTAATTTAGCTACCTGTTTGGCAAATGTGTAAAAATACTCAATTATAAATAATTCAGCACTCACAACGACGTAAACAAAATTGATTTATTGTAGGGACTTTTTATGGAACAGACGACCAAACCAGTCAGTCTGGTCTTTAAAATAAACACTCATCATGAACTTTTATTTAGCAGCCGTGCCACAGCGCAGTTCGCCTCTCCTTAAATTTCAAGAAAAATACAAACAAAGAGGTCTTTTTTACTTTACTTACCAAATAAGGGCTTTATTGCCTCGTATTTCACCAAATTTAAGGCATTTTCCAACTCTACAAGTCTTTTAAACAGCTATCAAAGGTAAGCGTGCGCGTCAAGCTACCGGTGGGAAATAAAGTTCTTGTTTCGACACATAGTTTGGTTCCCAATTAAAAATACCTGAATATTCGAGGTCAACTTAGATTGAAATTTTGGAAAATGTTTGTCTTCAAAACGGCCTTGATCTGTTACAAAACTGCTGTCCCTATTTACCCTGGGCGTTACGGCATACATTGGGGTAAATTCGGGACAGTGTCCCGAATTGCCCCTGTGCTGGGAAGAGATTTGGGGTAAAAACGGGACAATCTTTTACAGTTTGTTTTAAAAAAATGTCCGCATGATTCTATTAATAATAATGATGTGACAAAACAGCGAGCTGTTATGATAATACTTGTCTAAGGACAGGTGGTTATGGCTATGTAGAGGTTGTACCCTCTATAGATTCCGAATTAATTCAAAATCTTCCTTGGTGCAAGGATTTGGCAAAATATACATTGACCACTTTGACTAACATAAAAGTAATACAGTACACAGGAATAAAGAATAACAAAAACATCGAATACAAATACTTATCCAGAGAAGGCATTGAACAAAACAATGATAAACAACAGCTACAGTCAGAAACATTGCTCTTTTCCAAGTGCGTTCTTTCTTTTTCAAGACGTAGTATAAGAAGGACGTAATATTTTCTTATTTAAACATGCCACGTAACTACGTACCAAAATCAAAACAACACTATACACAACAAGCACTCACTGATGCGTTGTCAAAGAGGCAAGAACTAGGTCATAGTTAGCTCTAGGGATTCTTAAATAGCGAATTAGAATTAGATATTTATTATTTGTTTTCGCTAAGATCAAGAAAGCTCACTAATCTTCGTTTCTTCTGCCGAATAAACGGCTCGCTGAAGCACCCAGGGTGCTTAGTGAAATTCTTCTTCTTTTATTTCAAGTGAAAACGTTTCGCACCAAATTCGGCGTATATATATATACAGCTATATTTTATTATTTAGGAACATCATTTAGTCAATTATTAAACGATTTTAACATTCCTAAAACTGTTTTACAGAGGCACTACAAAAAGATTGTTACAGAAGGACAGGCAATGAAATCCTGTGGATGTACTTCTGTGTTCACTGCGAATGAAACCAAAGAGCAAAAACTTTGTTTTGCGGATTTAGCAGAGCTTGGTTTCGCGCCAACTCTAATGGACATTAGAGAAATTGTGAGGGATTATGTCGAGGTTAACAATCATGAAAAGGGAAAACAGGTGTTAAAGTTCAAAGGAATTAAAGGTTTCCCTGGTCAAGACTGGATGAGACTTTTCCTTCAAAGCAACAAAATTATCTGGACCAAGATATAAAGCAACAAAAGATCATTGGTTTGGCATACTGGAGTAAACCCTAAATGACTTGGCAATGGCCAGTAGACCCGACCTTATTTGGAATGCCGACGAGTCAGGGTTACCACATGAGCCCAAAAAGTGCAAATAGTCACTGGTAGCGACCGGGATAACACCACGGTAATGGCGGCAGTGTTGGAAAGCGGGGAAACACTACCTCCTCTCATATATTTCCAGCACAAAAGGTGCAAACTACTTGGCAACCAACCACCAAACCAGACCATCGGATTTATGCCAACGATAAGGAATGGGTGAAGAGTGACATCTTCTTAAACTGGTTTAAGCAGTTGGAGGAGTTGTCACGGAAATTAAAATAGGATGGGAGTCTTGAAACACGTGTGATGATCTACGATGGTCTTTATCGCACGTCAGCTATGAAACAATTTCGTGAAGATAACGTCACTATTTAAAAGTTGCCACCACATACCACTGATTTGTTACAGCCGCTAGATGTTTCTTGTTTTTAAATCGCTAAAAGAGAAATGGGGTCGAGTGCTGTATCAAAGTCTAAGGAAAACAAGGTCAATTTTAACATAGCAATGTTTCCTGATTTCGAAGATTTCGGGAAACGAAGATTCTTTTCGGATTCTGCACTGCAATCAGTGCCTAAATTACGCACATGCGCTGTTACAGGCGCGTCTAATATATATTCAACAGTTTAATACCAAAAAAGTAGTTGTTTTTTGTGTTTGTCAGGAAGATGTGAGAAGAAGTCAGACTTCGCAACAATCATTTCAAGTGATGATGTGTGGGGAAAATCTTTTAATATTGAAATAATTCAAAATGGCTTACGGAGGCAAGACACAATTTGTTTTTTGATGTTTATTATCATTTTGAGCTCTGTTAATAATATACAAATTAAGACTATTCTTAGAGTGTTATTGTTTGTATTAAAGGTGCGGCATTTTCCCTTGCGATCGTACCCAATATCAAGCCAGACATTTTAACGATTCATTGCAACGGAGATATGATACTTGGGTCGAAGAAGGCAAGCTAGAGTTGACTGCAGAGGTGCTTGATGCCCTATTTAAAGAGGCAGAAGTGCCAAAAGAAAGCAATACTCTCCTTGCCTTAACTTCAACTACATCAGTTACGCCATCAACGTTGGAAGGCAGAACAACATTTCAAGGTATACAAATAGGGTTCGAAATAGTTTTTCGCAGTTTGGATGTGAATATCACCTGTTTATTTTTGCAGCCTGTTTCTCATATGTAGTAATTTTGTATATTATTTATACAGGTAGAACAGGAACCATGGCGACATTTTCTATGAGGACGATCCATCAAGTTTAAGTTGCGTAACTGGTAGTACCCCATCTTACTCATCTCCTGGTCCTTCAAATACTTCAACATCTGAAATTAAAACTCCAAAAACTGCTTCCACATTTAAGGTAGGCCAATCTTGTTTAGTTTTCCTATGAAAGAACATATGTATTGTTAATATCTTAATCTTTGTGCTGTCATGCTGTTACGTTCTTTCGTTTTATTTAAAAAGATTGCGATATTCCGGGAAATACACCATTTTTTTAATGTAGAAGCAGTGCCTCGACGCATTGGACAACAAGAGGTCTAATCCTCCACAAATTAAGAGAAGAGGGATTAATCCCTACGGAGACATCGTAACATCGGATGAAAGAAAGAAAACAGCAAAGCCAACTGAAGATGAACTGCAGTGATGAAGATGATGGTCGTGCCATGAATGAGTTTCCATCTGGTCTGTATATGCGAGTACCTGTACAATACGTGGGAATGCATATGACCGCCTTTTCCTGAGAAAGACCTCATAGGATCATGGTACGCTGGTGTATATTACACAAAAAAGAAAGGAACCCTTTACGTCGGCAGAATTATTCATTGCTTTCTGGTGGAAGAAAACGGTAAAGCGGATTGTCTGAAAATGGATTGTCTGAAACCAGCCAGTGAGCCGTCGTCAACAATTTTAGAAGAGCCTGCTGAGCATCTAGGTAAAGACGAAGGAGGTTTTGTTGCCCAAGATATTATCGCTGGTTCACTGGAAGTCTCATACCTTGAGGGAAGTAAATGGCTTATGCCGGAATACCCTCTATTGTATAATTTTTTTATGTTGGGGGAGAAAGAAAATAGGTCAGTTTTGTATAATAAGAAGTTCCGTTAATATGAAGAAAAAATCCGAACATTATTACGATCTGAGTCTCCAATTTAACGTCGGCCATTACGCTGCCCTACAAAACGATTATGAAATGACACAATATATGTTTCATCTATGTTTTCTACAGTTATTAGCTCAACTCCGAGGAAAAGCAGCTGTCCCTTATTACCCCAAAGTAAAGATATAAGGCATGTAACAATACGAAAAACATAAAAACTATAGATTATTGTAGAGAGAATGGTATTGTTTTATTGTCCCTACCACCGCATACCTCCCATAAGCTACAACCTCTAGATCGAAGTTTTTTAAGCCACTGAAGACTGCTTATCACACAGAATGCAGTCGATGGATGAGGGAACACCCGGGATGTAGAATAACAAGTTGACCAGATTGGTGCAATTTTTTCAACTGCATATTGTAAAGCAGCCACAACTCAAAATGCTGTTTCTGGTTTCAAAACAAGTGGAATTGTACCATTAAATCGTGATGTTATTCTTGATAGTGAATATGCTGACGATGCACGTTTAATAGTCAAGTCAACTTTATCCAATGTTACCACCACACCTCAATCATCACCTGTTGTGCTCTCTTCAACACCTGTTGAAGAACCTTCATATTCGAAAGTCGTTCAATTTCCCATTGCAACAAGTTTTGAAAACATTGTTCCTGTACGAAACGTTAAAATGCTAGCAAAAAAGGGTGAGGAAACAATTATCATAACAGCATCACCACATCGTAATATGAGAGGAAAAAACTTGTCAAAGAAGAGCAAAATGAAGGAACATATGGAAAACAAATGCTTGAAATCGAAAAAGGATCACGAGAAAAGAAAATCGAAAGCGAAAGTAAAGCTTATTTTTGAAGACTGGGAGTGCTATGTTTGCAACGGACTGTGGAGCAATGCGAGGGAGGGTATAAAGTGGGTCGAATGTGTACGTTGTGTGGCCTGGTGCCACGAAGAGTGCTGCACATTTCCAGGTGGTGAAGCTCTGTGTGACTTATGTTAATATATATAATATATATAGCTACTATTTTTTACCTTTTCGATTGACCACTTAACATTTTCTTTTTTAATATCTTTATGTGTGTTTATACTAGGCATCCTTAATATATTATTGTAACTTTCATTTAAAAAAACAACATGATCTGCTATATTTAACTTTTTTTGCATGTTCCATCTTGCCCCGATTGCGGGGCAAAATGGGACAACGCTCCCTCTTAAGTTTTAAACTTTTTCCCAAATTTTATGATATTTTTTTGCTGATTATTTTGCTCCACACAAATTGTAATAGGTATAGGTTCATTTCAGGTTGAATTCTAAACTACTTCATTTTAAGAGCAGGTGTTATTCAGGAAAATATCCTAAGTGTCCCATCTTGGCCCGTATTACGTAAGTGGAGAAGTCACTCTCCAAAGTTAAGACATGGTTCATTCAAATACCCTTGCTGGCGTAATTTTTAATTGTGTTTCGCTTTTATTTTGACTGGGGTAATAAGTGGAGTTGTTATTCTCCAAAGACAAGACTAAAAAAAACCCTTGCTGACATAAACCGTAATCTATGGCGTTGACGGCGGCAATTTACCTAGACTTTTGAAGAAAAAGGATGTAAGATTGTACACCATTAAGGAAGCTTTTTTGCAAGGGACAACTGCTCTGTCGTTGCAATGAAACCACTTACCATGCAATCAAGTGCATGGTAATTGCTAATAAGCGATCATAGTGAAATGGCCATTGTTCAAATCTCCCGGGTGGTTGATTACAGCCCTCAAGTTGTAGTGCTCGCGACAAGAGACTTCCTTTTCTACAGTGATAGGTATAGAAAGAATGCCCGGGTAAGATGTAACAGGAGAACAAACCTTAGACAAAAGACCTTTGTTATAGGCAAAACGCTGTAACTGCAAAATCAAAAATGAACTGCACTCTGCCACTTCTTTTTGCACTGTTACAGTTTGGTGACTATTGCAGTACTGACAGAAGTACGAGTTAACACCTGACAATTCTTCGCTCTCCAAAAAATTATTTACTGACGATTGCAAAGTCAATTGATTTCAAGGGCAGTTGAAGGAATGAAGTTACTTGTTCAGAGGTGCTTATTTTATTGCAATTGTTGCAAGTAGCACATATTTTCACACGAGTATTGAATAATGTACCCACGAAAGGAAACGCTAAAGACAACTCGCTATGAGATTCTGCTGGGTAAACGGATTGAAAGCGCTACCCCTTGCAGTAGAAATACAGGGTTTTAATGCATTAAAAACCTATCGCCATATTAGAATCATTTGAAGAGATGACTGTTGCAACATCAGGTAACACATAAAAACATTGTAATATGGAAAAGATGTTAAGATCTTTTTAATTTGTGTTTAGGTTAACAGTTTGTTGCCAGTTTGTCAATTCAAAAATGAAATTTAGCGTTTTGTTTCCTGCTGTCAGGAAAAATGCAAAATACCTGATCCATATTTCATGAATATGTATCATAAGAAGGAAAATCACAAAGCGCAAGCATAATGATAAACTTGACCTTTCGTCAACTTTGTCTTGGGTGTGATGGACCTTTCCCGATTCTAGCATGTGATGGCACTAAGAAGAAAGAAAATTCTGTCTTTTTCTAAGGGGTAACGTTCAAAAAATGTATGTGTTACACCGACTGAAAAGGCAACAAAAGTAGCACCAACAAATGTAGAACAGATGCTTTTTATGTATTGAACAAAAATCACCACCTTCCAACAAAGAGTATGCCGCAGCAAGGCTGTTTTTACGAAATTTGTGCTGCGATATATTATTTAGAAAGCTTGAAATATGATCAGTCTTCCTCACTTATATCCCCAATAGTTGTGTTCCATCCTTTATTACAATGGTAATTGTGACAAGTACGAATTTCCAGTAGACACTAAAGATCAGCTAAAGTTAGACGACACGCCAGACGAAATCTGTTAATAGCTGGGCAAAAAGGGGACATTGTATCTATTTTTATGTTTTTGCTACAAACATGGGCATTCCCTTGGCTTTCACATCATTCCTGTATGCAAAGGCTGCAAGGATCCGGCAGAATCACTGTATACTTATTGCGAACATCCCCTGGTGGTTGTTCTGTACTACTTTATTTGCAGTTTGCCTGGGTAAGTGCATAACAGGGAGCCTGGCTACTTTAAATAGACCAGTATCTTCAATGACTTTTTTTATGGCCAAACGCATAGTTGCTCAACATTCCGTTATAATGGATTGCTTGGTTTGGAAGCCATTAATTTTTCTATCTGTGAACAGATAAACTCGCTTATGCAGAAATTTAAGACATCTGCGAAACTGATGTCACAAACACGCTTTGTTTTATTCAGTTTTTTATGTATATTTTGACAAAAAAAGGAGGTTTTTTGAACGAAACATGAGAAACCTAAAGCGCTTAGACAATACCTAATTCAGTAATTTTCGTTGACATTTTATTCTCAGGCCAAAGTTGAACAAAATCGAGAGAAATCGAGAGCGCATTACGGAGAAGCCCCGGCCAAAATTGGACGAAACGAAAGAAATCTTGAGCGCATTAGTGAGAATGATTATATGTTTAGTTTTTTTTCTTCGTGTTTGGTGAATGTGAAATTGCAGAACTTTTTCATCCTCCTGATTATTACAATGTTCTGTTGATAGGAAGTTTGACAGAGATTACGTTGTCTATAGCACATCACTTGTTATCAATGGGCATTCAAGTTATTCCAGGACAAAAGCTTTGCCCTCGTGTAGAATTAAATACTTGAAATTAGTAGCAAGTGAGGATAAAGAAATCTTGAACGCGGACGATGCAGATCAGGTGGAATACACACTTGAGTCAACTGAGAAGAGAGAACTTCTAAACAGAACTCTTGAAGATATGAACATTAGTCCACTTAAGCTTTATTCTGTACCACATCATTCTAGGCATTTACACGGGAAAAGAAAACTTCAACAAGCAAGAAAGGTTTTTAACAAAATAGAAGATCAGCTGAAAAGTCGTCTTGCAGATGCACTTGTTGTCACAGAGGATGTAAATTATGACGAAAATGGAAAATGTGAACTTTAATTCTTCATACAAACAAAAAGCAGATGACCTTGATAGGCTCATGTTAGTAAGGGAAAAAATGCTGATATCTAAGTGTGATGAAAAGATTCAGTTATTGACTTTGATCCCTTCATGATGGACAACTGAACAATTAATCAAAGACTTTAATGTGACACAATATATGGTCCGGCAATCAAGGCGACTTTTACAGAAAGAAGGTATTTAAAGCCAAGCCACATGAACTAGAGGAAGAAATTTGCCTAAAGACACCATTTGATCGATACAGGAGTTTTACAGTGATGACGAGTT
>JASGCC010002252.1:0-29526 GCA_030067915.1 Hydractinia echinata
TTACAGCCTTTGAAAGCCTGTGCAGGCAGTTGGAGGTGTTCTAAGGGCCTGGCGCTCAGGAAAACGACTTGGGACGTCGTAGTCCATTGAGACTGGAAGGATAGACCGATGGCGCTTGTCTGGGCGCGTGGAACCACGTGATTTACGTGTAGGACCTAATTAGGCCGTAAAAGGCCATATTACAGCCTTTGAAAGCCTGTGCAGGCAGTTGGAGGTGTTCTAAGGGCCTGGCGCTCAGGAAAACGACTTGGGATGTCGTAGTCCATTGAGACTGGAAGGAATAGACCGATGGCGCTTGTCTGGGTGCGTGGAACCACGTGATTTACGTGTAGAGGCCTTAATTAGCCGTAAAAGGCCATATTACAGCCTTTGAAAGCCTGTGTTTGAGTGTTCTAAGGCCTGGCGCTCAGGAAAACGACTTGGGACGTCGTAGTCCATTGAGACTGGAAGGAATAGACCGATGGCGCTTGTCTGGGCGCGTGGAACCACGTGATTTACGTGTAGGACCTAATTAGGCCGTAAAAGGCCATATTACAGCCTTTGAAAGCCTGTGCAGGCAGTTGAGGTGTTCTAAGGGCCTGGCGCTCAGGAAAACGACTTGGGACGTCGTAGTCCATTGAGACTGGAAGGACTAGACCGATGGCTGCTTGTCTGGGCGCGTGGAACCACGTGATTTACGTGTAGGACCCTAATTAGGCCGTAAAAGGCCATATTACAGCCTTTGAAAGCCTGTGCAGGCAGTTGGAGGTGTTCTAAGGGCCTGGCGCTCAGGAAAACGACTTGGGACGTCGTAGTCCATTGAGACTGGAAGGATAGACCGATGGCCACCTGTCTGGGCGTGGAATCACGGATTTACGTGTAGGGCCTTTAATAAGCCGTAAAAGGCCATATTACAGCCTTTGAAAGCCTGTGCAGGCAGTTGGAGGTGTTCTAAGGGCCTGGCGCTCAGGAAAACGACTTGGGACGTCGTAGTCCATTGAGACGAGAAGGAATAGACCGATGGCCCTTGTCTGGGCGTGGAACCACGTGATTTACGTGTAGGCCTAATTAGGCCGTAAAAGGCCATATTACAGCCTTTGAAAGCCTGTGCAGGCAGTTGAGGTGTTCTAAGGGCCTGGCGCTCAGGAAAACGACTTGGGACGTCGTAGTCCATTGAGACTGGAAGGACTAGACCGATGGCTGCTTGTCTGGGCGCGTGGAACCACGTGATTTACGTGTAGGACCCTAATTAGGCCGTAAAAGGCCATATTACAGCCTTTGAAAGCCTGTGCAGGCAGTTGGAGGTGTTCTAAGGGCCTGGCGCTCAGGAAAACGACTTGGGATGTCGTAGTCCATTGAGACTGGAAGGGCTAGACCGATGGCTGCTTGTCTGGGCGTGGAACCACGTGATTTACGTGTAGGACCCTAATTAGGCCGTAAAAGGCCATATTACAGCCTTTGAAAGCCTGTGCAGGCAGTTGGAGGTGTTCTAAGGGCCTGGCGCTCAGGAAAACGACTTGGGACGTCGTAGTCCATTGAGACTGGAAGGAATAGACCGATGGCTGCTTGTCTGGGCGCGTGGAACCACGTGATTTACGTGTAGGACCCTAATTAGGCCGTAAAAGGCCATATTACAGCCTTTGAAAGCCTGTGCAGGCAGTTGGAGGTGTTCTAAGGGCCTGGCGCTCAGGAAAACGACTTGGGATGTCGTAGTCCATTGAGACGAGAAGGATAGACCGATGGCCTGTCTGGGTCGTGGAATCACGGATTTACGTGTAGGACCTTAATAGGCCGTAAAAGGCCATATTACACTTTGAAGCCTGTGTACGTTTGAGGTGTTCTAAGGCCTGCTCAGGAAAACGACTTGGGACGTCGTAGTCCATTGAGACTGGAAGGAATAGACCGATGGCCTTGTCTGGGCGCGTGGAACCACGTGATTTACGTGTAGGACCTTAATTAGGCCGTAAAAGGCCATATTACAGCCTTTGAAAGCCTGTGCAGGCAGTTTGGAGGTGTTCTAAGGGCCTGCGCTCAGGAAAACGACTTGGGACGTGTAGTCCATTGAGACTGGAAGGACTAGACCGATGGCTGCTTGTCTGGCGCGTGGAACCACGTGATTTACGTGTAGGACCTAATTAGGCCGTAAAAGGCCATATTACAGCCTTTGAAAGCCTGTGCAGGCAGTTGGAGGTGTTCTAAGGGCCTGGCGCTCAGGAAAACGACTTGGGACGTCGTAGTCCATTGAGACTGGAAGGATAGACCGATGGCCTGTCTGGGCGCGTGGAACCACGTGATTTACGTGTAGGCCTAATTAGGCCGTAAAAGGCCATATTACAGCCTTTGAAAGCCTGTGCAGGCAGTTGGAGGTGTTCTAAGGGCCTGGCGCTCAGGAAAACGACTTGGGACGTCGTAGTCCATTGAGACGAGAAGGAATAGACCGATGGCCTTGTCTGGCGCGTGGAATCACGTGATTTACGTGTAGGCCTTAATTAGGCCGTAAAAGGCCATATTACAGCCTTTGAAAGCCTGTGCAGGCAGTTGGAGGTGTTCTAAGGGCCTGGCGCTCAGGAAAACGACTTGGGACGTCGTAGTCCATTGAGACTGGAAGGATAGACCGATGCTGCTTGTCTGGGCGTGGAACCACGTGATTTACGTGTAGGACCCTAATTAGGCCGTAAAAGGCCATATTACAGCCTTTGAAAGCCTGTGCAGGCAGTTGGAGGTGTTCTAAGGGCCTGGCGCTCAGGAAAACGACTTGGGACGTCGTAGTCCATTGAGACTGGAAGGACTAGACCGATGGCTGCTTGTCTGGGCGCGTGGAACCACGTGATTTACGTGTAGGACCTAATTAGGCCGTAAAAGGCCATATTACAGCCTTTGAAAGCCTGTGCAGGCAGTTGGAGGTGTTCTAAGGGCCTGGCGCTCAGGAAAACGACTTGGGACGTCGTAGTCCATTGAGACTGGAAGGAATAGACCGATGGCTGCTTGTCTGGGCGCGTGGAACCACGTGATTTACGTGTAGGACCCTAATTAGGCCGTAAAAGGCCATATTACAGCCTTTGAAAGCCTGTGCAGGCAGTTGGAGGTGTTCTAAGGGCCTGGCGCTCAGGAAAACGACTTGGGATGTCGTAGTCCATTGAGACGGAAGGAATAGACCGATGGCCTGTCTGGGCGTGGAACCACGTGATTTACGTGTAGGACCCTAATTAGCCGTAAAAGGCCATATTACAGCCTTTGAAAGCCTGTGCGTTTGGAGGTGTTCTAAGGGCCTGGCGCTCAGGAAAACGACTTGGGACGTCGTAGTCCATTGAGACTGGAAGGAATAGACCGATGGCCGCTTGTCTGGGCGCGGAACCACGTGATTTACGTGTAGGACCTTAATTAGGCCGTAAAAGGCCATATTACAGCCTTTGAAAGCCTGTGCAGGCAGTTGAGGTGTTCTAAGGGCCTGGCGCTCAAAAACGACTTGGGACGTCGTAGTCCATTGAGACTGGAAGGACTAGACCGATGGCTGCTTGTCTGGGCGCGTGGAACCACGTGATTTACGTGTAGGACCTAATTAGGCCGTAAAAGGCCATATTACAGCCTTTGAAAGCCTGTGCAGGCAGTTGGAGGTGTTCTAAGGGCCTGGCGCTCAGGAAAACGACTTGGGACGTCGTAGTCCATTGAGACTGGAAGGATAGACCGATGGCTTGTCTGGGCGCGTGGAACCACGTGATTTACGTGTAGGCCTAATTAGGCCGTAAAAGGCCATATTACAGCCTTTGAAAGCCTGTGCAGGCAGTTGGAGGTGTTCTAAGGGCCTGGCGCTCAGGAAAACGACTTGGGACGTCGTAGTCCATTGAGACGGAAGGATAGACCGATGGCCTTGTCTGGCGCGTGGAACCACGTGATTTACGTGTAGGCCTAATAGCCGTAAAAGGCCATATTACAGCCTTTGAAAGCCTGTGCAGGCAGTTGGAGGTGTTCTAAGGGCCTGGCGCTCAGGAAAACGACTTGGGACGTCGTAGTCCATTGAGACTGGAAGGATAGACCGATGGGCTTGTCTGGGCGCGTGGAACCACGTGATTTACGTGTAGGACCCTAATTAGGCCGTAAAAGGCCATATTACAGCCTTTGAAAGCCTGTGCAGGCAGTTGGAGGTGTTCTAAGGGCCTGGCGCTCAGGAAAACGACTTGGGACGTCGTAGTCCATTGAGACTGGAAGGTAGACCGATGGCTGCTTGTCTGGGCGCGTGGAACCACGTGATTTACGTGTAGGACCCTAATTAGGCCGTAAAAGGCCATATTACAGCCTTTGAAAGCCTGTGCAGGCAGTTGGAGGTGTTCTAAGGGCCTGGCGCTCAGGAAAACGACTTGGGACGTCGTAGTCCATTGAGACTGGAAGGACTAGACCGATGGCGCTTGTCTGGGCGCGTGGAACCACGTGATTTACGTGTAGGACCCTAATTAGGCCGTAAAAGGCCATATTACAGCCTTTGAAAGCCTGTGCAGGCAGTTGGAGGTGTTCTAAGGGCCTGGCGCTCAGGAAAACGACTTGGGATGTCGTAGTCCATTGAGACGAGAAGGAATAGACCGATGGCCTGTCTGGGTGCGTGGAATCACGTGATTTACGTGTAGGACCTAATTAGGCCGTAAAAGGCCATATTACAGCCTTTGAAAGCCTGTGCAGGCAGTTGAGGTGTTCTAAGGGCCTGGCGCTCAGGAAAACGACTTGGGACGTCGTAGTCCATTGAGACTGAGAAGGAATAGACCGATGGCCTTGTCTGGGCGCGTGGAACCACGTGATTTACGTGTAGGCCTTAATTAGCCGTAAAAGGCCATATTACAGCCTTTGAAAGCCTGTGCAAGTTGAGGTGTTCTAAGGCCTGGCGCTCAGGAAAACGACTTGGGACGTCGTAGTCCATTGAGACTGGAAGGAATAGACCGATGGCCGCTTGTCTGGGCGCGTGGAACCACGTGATTTACGTGTAGGACCTAATTAGGCCGTAAAAGGCCATATTACAGCCTTTGAAAGCCTGTGCAGGCAGTTGAGGTGTTCTAAGGGCCTGGCGCTCAGGAAAACGACTTGGGACGTCGTAGTCCATTGAGACTGGAAGGATAGACCGATGGCTGCTTGTCTGGGCGCGTGGAACCACGTGATTTACGTGTAGGACCCTAATTAGGCCGTAAAAGGCCATATTACAGCCTTTGAAAGCCTGTGCAGGCAGTTGGAGGTGTTCTAAGGGCCTGGCGCTCAGGAAAACGACTTGGGACGTCGTAGTCCATTGAGACTGGAAGGATAGACCGATGGCCTGTCTGGGCGCGTGGAACCACGTGATTTACGTGTAGGCCTAATTAGGCCGTAAAAGGCCATATTACAGCCTTTGAAAGCCTGTGCAGGCAGTTGGAGGTGTTCTAAGGGCCTGGCGCTCAGGAAAACGACTTGGGACGTCGTAGTCCATTGAGACTGGAAGGAATAGACCGATGGCCCTTGTCTGGGCGCGTGGAACCACGGATTTACGTGTAGGCCTAATAGGCCGTAAAAGGCCATATTACAGCCTTTGAAAGCCTGTGCAGGCAGTTGGAGGTGTTCTAAGGGCCTGGCGCTCAGGAAAACGACTTGGGACGTCGTAGTCCATTGAGGAGAAGGAATAGACCGATGGCCTGTCTGGGTGCGTGGAACCACGGATTTACGTGTAGGCCTTTAATTAGCCGTAAAAGGCCATATTACAGCCTTTGAAAGCCTGTGACGTTTGAGTGTTCTAAGGCCTGCGCTCAGGAAAACGACTTGGGACGTCGTAGTCCATTGAGACTGGAAGGAATAGACCGATGGCGCTTGTCTGGGCGCGTGGAACCACGTGATTTACGTGTAGGACCTAATTAGGCCGTAAAAGGCCATATTACAGCCTTTGAAAGCCTGTGCAGGCAGTTGGAGGTGTTCTAAGGGCCTGGCGCTCAGGAAAACGACTTGGGACGTCGTAGTCCATTGAGACTGGAAGGATAGACCGATGGCTGCTTGTGGGCGCGTGGAACCACGTGATTTACGTGTAGGACCCTAATTAGGCCGTAAAAGGCCATATTACAGCCTTTGAAAGCCTGTGCAGGCAGTTGGAGGTGTTCTAAGGGCCTGGCGCTCAGGAAAACGACTTGGGACGTCGTAGTCCATTGAGACGGAAGGAATAGACCGATGGCCTGTCTGGGCGCGTGGAACCACGTGATTTACGTGTAGGACCTAATTAGGCCGTAAAAGGCCATATTACAGCCTTTGAAAGCCTGTGCAGGCAGTTGAGGTGTTCTAAGGGCCTGGCGCTCAGGAAAACGACTTGGGACGTCGTAGTCCATTGAGACTGGAAGGACTAGACCGATGGCTGCTTGTCTGGGCGCGTGGAACCACGTGATTTACGTGTAGGACCCTAATTAGGCCGTAAAAGGCCATATTACAGCCTTTGAAAGCCTGTGCAGGCAGTTGGAGGTGTTCTAAGGGCCTGGCGCTCAGGAAAACGACTTGGGATGTCGTAGTCCATTGAGACTGAGAAGGAATAGACCGATGGCCGCTGTCTGGGTGCGTGGAACCACGGATTTACGTGTAGGCCTAATTAGGCCGTAAAAGGCCATATTACAGCCTTTGAAAGCCTGTGCGTTTGAGTGTTCTAAGGCCTGGCGCTCAGGAAAACGACTTGGGACGTCGTAGTCCATTGAGACTGGAAGGAATAGACCGATGGCGCTTGTCTGGGCGCGTGGAACCACGTGATTTACGTGTAGGACCTAATTAGGCCGTAAAAGGCCATATTACAGCCTTTGAAAGCCTGTGCAGGCAGTTGAGGTGTTCTAAGGGCCTGGCGCTCAGGAAAACGACTTGGGACGTCGTAGTCCATTGAGACTGGAAGGACTAGACCGATGGCTGCTTGTCTGGGCGCGTGGAACCACGTGATTTACGTGTAGGACCCTAATTAGGCCGTAAAAGGCCATATTACAGCCTTTGAAAGCCTGTGCAGGCAGTTGGAGGTGTTCTAAGGGCCTGGCGCTCAGGAAAACGACTTGGGACGTCGTAGTCCATTGAGACTGGAAGGAATAGACCGATGGCCCCTGTCTGGGTGCGTGGAATCACGGATTTACGTGTAGGCCTTTAATAAGCCGTAAAAGGCCATATTACAGCCTTTGAAAGCCTGTGCAGGCAGTTGGAGGTGTTCTAAGGGCCTGGCGCTCAGGAAAACGACTTGGGATGTCGTAGTCCATTGAGACGAAGGAATAGACCGATGGCCTTGTCTGGGCGTGGAACCACGGATTTACGTGTAGGCCTAATAGCCGTAAAAGGCCATATTACAGCCTTTGAAAGCCTGTGCAGGCAGTTGAGGTGTTCTAAGGGCCTGGCGCTCAGGAAAACGACTTGGGACGTCGTAGTCCATTGAGACTGGAAGGACTAGACCGATGGCTGCTTGTCTGGGCGCGTGGAACCACGTGATTTACGTGTAGGACCTAATTAGGCCGTAAAAGGCCATATTACAGCCTTTGAAAGCCTGTGCAGGCAGTTGGAGGTGTTCTAAGGGCCTGGCGCTCAGGAAAACGACTTGGGACGTAGTCCATTGAGACTGGAAGGTAGACCGATGGCTGCTTGTCTGGGCGCGTGGAACCACGTGATTTACGTGTAGGACCCTAATTAGGCCGTAAAAGGCCATATTACAGCCTTTGAAAGCCTGTGCAGGCAGTTGGAGGTGTTCTAAGGGCCTGGCGCTCAGGAAAACGACTTGGGACGTGTAGTCCATTGAGACTGGAAGGACTAGACCGATGGCTCTTGTCTGGGCGTGGAACCACGTGATTTACGTGTAGGACCCTAATTAGGCCGTAAAAGGCCATATTACAGCCTTTGAAAGCCTGTGCAGGCAGTTGGAGGTGTTCTAAGGGCCTGGCGCTCAGGAAAACGACTTGGGATGTCGTAGTCCATTGAGACGAGAAGGAATAGACCGATGGCCCTGTCTGGGGCGTGGAATCACGGATTTACGTGTAGGACCCTTTAATTAGCCGTAAAAGGCCATATTACAGCCTTTGAAAGCCTGTGCGTTTGGAGTGTTCTAAGGCCTGGCGCTCAGGAAAACGACTTGGGACGTTGTAGTCCATTGAGACTGGAAGGAATAGACCGATGGCCGCTTGTCTGGGCGCGTGGAACCACGTGATTTACGTGTAGGACCTTAATTAGGCCGTAAAAGGCCATATTACAGCCTTTGAAAGCCTGTGCAGGCAGTTTGAGGTGTTCTAAGGGCCTGGCGCTCAGGAAAACGACTTGGGACGTCGTAGTCCATTGAGACTGGAAGGACTAGACCGATGGCTGCTTGTCTGGGCGCGTGGAACCACGTGATTTACGTGTAGGACCTAATTAGGCCGTAAAAGGCCATATTACAGCCTTTGAAAGCCTGTGCAGGCAGTTGAGGTGTTCTAAGGGCCTGGCGCTCAGGAAAACGACTTGGGATGTCGTAGTCCATTGAGACGAAGGAATAGACCGATGGCCTGTCTGGGGCGTGGAATCACGATTTACGTGTAGGCCTTAATAGCCGTAAAAGGCCATATTACAGCCTTTGAAAGCCTGTGCGTAATTGAGGTGTTCTAAGGGCCTGCGCTCAGGAAAACGACTTGGGACGTCGTAGTCCATTGAGACTGGAAGGAATAGACCGATGGCGCTTGTCTGGGCGCGTGGAACCACGTGATTTACGTGTAGGACCCTAATTAGGCCGTAAAAGGCCATATTACAGCCTTTGAAAGCCTGTGCAGGCAGTTGAGGTGTTCTAAGGGCCTGGCGCTCAGGAAAACGACTTGGGACGTCGTAGTCCATTGAGACTGGAAGGACTAGACCGATGGCTGCTTGTCTGGGCGCGTGGAACCACGTGATTTACGTGTAGGACCCTAATTAGGCCGTAAAAGGCCATATTACAGCCTTTGAAAGCCTGTGCAGGCAGTTGGAGGTGTTCTAAGGGCCTGGCGCTCAGGAAAACGACTTGGGACGTCGTAGTCCATTGAGACTGGAAGGACTAGACCGATGGCTGCTTGTCTGGGCGCGTGGAACCACGTGATTTACGTGTAGGACCCTAATTAGGCCGTAAAAGGCCATATTACAGCCTTTGAAAGCCTGTGCAGGCAGTTGGAGGTGTTCTAAGGGCCTGGCGCTCAGGAAAACGACTTGGGTGTCGTAGTCCATTGAGACGAGAAGGAATAGACCGATGGCCACCTGTCTGGGTGCGTGGAACCACGGATTTACGTGTAGGACCTTAATAGGCCGTAAAAGGCCATATTACAGCCTTTGAAAGCCTGTGCAAGTTGGAGTTTCTAAGGGCCTGCTCAGGAAAACGACTTGGGACGTCGTAGTCCATTGAGACTGGAAGGAATAGACCGATGGCGCTTGTCTGGGCGCGTGGAACCACGTGATTTACGTGTAGGACCCTAATTAGGCCGTAAAAGGCCATATTACAGCCTTTGAAAGCCTGTGCAGGCAGTTGGAGGTGTTCTAAGGGCCTGGCGCTCAGGAAAACGACTTGGGACGTCGTAGTCCATTGAGACTGGAAGGACTAGACCGATGGCTGCTTGTCTGGGCGCGTGGAACCACGTGATTTACGTGTAGGACCCTAATTAGGCCGTAAAAGGCCATATTACAGCCTTTGAAAGCCTGTGCAGGCAGTTGGAGGTGTTCTAAGGGCCTGGCGCTCAGGAAAACGACTTGGGACGTCGTAGTCCATTGAGACTGGAAGGATAGACCGATGGCTCTGGGGCGTGGAACCACGTGATTTACGTGTAGGCCTAATTAGGCCGTAAAAGGCCATATTACAGCCTTTGAAAGCCTGTGCAAGTTGAGGTGTTCTAAAGGCCTGGCGCTCAGGAAAACGACTTGGGACGTGTAGTCCATTGAGACTGGAAGGACTAGACCGATGGCTGCTTGTCTGGGCGCGTGGAACCACGTGATTTACGTGTAGGACCTAATTAGGCCGTAAAAGGCCATATTACAGCCTTTGAAAGCCTGTGCAGGCAGTTGGAGGTGTTCTAAGGGCCTGGCGCTCAGGAAAACGACTTGGGACGTCGTAGTCCATTGAGACTGGAAGGAATAGACCGATGGCGCTTGTCTGGGCGCGTGGAACCACGTGATTTACGTGTAGGACCTTAATTAGGCCGTAAAAGGCCATATTACAGCCTTTGAAAGCCTGTGCAGGCAGTTGAGGTGTTCTAAGGCCTGGCGCTCAGGAAAACGACTTGGGACGTCGTAGTCCATTGAGACTGGAAGGACTAGACCGATGGCTGCTTGTCTGGGCGCGTGGAACCACGTGATTTACGTGTAGGACCTAATTAGGCCGTAAAAGGCCATATTACAGCCTTTGAAAGCCTGTGCAGGCAGTTGGAGGTGTTCTAAGGGCCTGGCGCTCAGGAAAACGACTTGGGACGTCGTAGTCCATTGAGACTGGAAGGACTAGACCGATGGCTGCTTGTCTGGGCGCGTGGAACCACGTGATTTACGTGTAGGACCCTAATTAGGCCGTAAAAGGCCATATTACAGCCTTTGAAAGCCTGTGCAGGCAGTTGGAGGTGTTCTAAGGGCCTGGCGCTCAGGAAAACGACTTGGGACGTCGTAGTCCATTGAGACTGGAAGGATAGACCGATGGCTTGTCTGGGCGCGTGGAACCACGTGATTTACGTGTAGGACCTAATTAGGCCGTAAAAGGCCATATTACAGCCTTTGAAAGCCTGTGCAGGCAGTTGGAGGTGTTCTAAGGGCCTGGCGCTCAGGAAAACGACTTGGGACGTCGTAGTCCATTGAGACTGGAAGGACTAGACCGATGGCTGCTTGTCTGGGCGCGTGGAACCACGTGATTTACGTGTAGGACCCTAATTAGGCCGTAAAAGGCCATATTACAGCCTTTGAAAGCCTGTGCAGGCAGTTGGAGGTGTTCTAAGGGCCTGGCGCTCAGGAAAACGACTTGGGACGTCGTAGTCCATTGAGACTGGAAGGACTAGACCGATGGCCCCTTGTCTGGGCGCGTGGAACCACGTGATTTACGTGTAGGACCCTAATTAGGCCGTAAAAGGCCATATTACAGCCTTTGAAAGCCTGTGCAGGCAGTTGGAGGTGTTCTAAGGGCCTGGCGCTCAGGAAAACGACTTGGGACGTCGTAGTCCATTGAGACTGGAAGGACTAGACCGATGGCTGCTTGTCTGGGCGCGTGGAACCACGTGATTTACGTGTAGGACCCTAATTAGGCCGTAAAAGGCCATATTACAGCCTTTGAAAGCCTGTGCAGGCAGTTGGAGGTGTTCTAAGGCCTGGCGCTCAGGAAAACGACTTGGGACGTCGTAGTCCATTGAGACTGGAAGGATAGACCGATGGCTGCTTGTCTGGGCGTGGAACCACGTGATTTACGTGTACCCTAATTAGGCCGTAAAAGGCCATATTACAGCCTTTGAAAGCCTGTGCAGGCAGTTGAGGTGTTCTAAGGGCCTGGCGCTCAGGAAAACGACTTGGGACGTCGTAGTCCATTGAGACTGGAAGGACTAGACCGATGGCTGCTTGTCTGGCGCGTGGAACCACGTGATTTACGTGTAGGACCTAATTAGGCCGTAAAAGGCCATATTACAGCCTTTGAAAGCCTGTGCAGGCAGTTGGAGGTGTTCTAAGGGCCTGGCGCTCAGGAAAACGACTTGGGACGTCGTAGTCCATTGAGACTGGAAGGACTAGACCGATGGCTGCTTGTCTGGGCGCGTGGAACCACGTGATTTACGTGTAGGACCCTAATTAGGCCGTAAAAGGCCATATTACAGCCTTTGAAAGCCTGTGCAGGCAGTTGGAGGTGTTCTAAGGGCCTGGCGCTCAGGAAAACGACTTGGGACGTCGTAGTCCATTGAGACTGGAAGGAATAGACCGATGGCTGCTTGTCTGGGCGCGTGGAACCACGTGATTTACGTGTAGGACCCTAATTAGGCCGTAAAAGGCCATATTACAGCCTTTGAAAGCCTGTGCAGGCAGTTGGAGGTGTTCTAAGGGCCTGGCGCTCAGGAAAACGACTTGGGACGTCGTAGTCCATTGAGACTGGAAGGACTAGACCGATGGCTGCTTGTCTGGGCGCGTGGAACCACGTGATTTACGTGTAGGCCTAATTAGGCCGTAAAAGGCCATATTACAGCCTTTGAAAGCCTGTGCAGGCAGTTGGAGGTGTTCTAAGGCCTGGCGCTCAGGAAAACGACTTGGGACGTCGTAGTCCATTGAGACGGAAGGATAGACCGATGGCCTTGTCTGGGCGTGGAACCACGTGATTTACGTGTAGGCCTAATTAGGCCGTAAAAGGCCATATTACAGCCTTTGAAAGCCTGTGCAGGCAGTTGGAGGTGTTCTAAGGGCCTGGCGCTCAGGAAAACGACTTGGGACGTCGTAGTCCATTGAGACTGGAAGGAATAGACCGATGGCGCTTGTCTGGGCGCGTGGAACCACGTGATTTACGTGTAGGACCTAATTAGGCCGTAAAAGGCCATATTACAGCCTTTGAAAGCCTGTGCAGGCAGTTGAGGTGTTCTAAGGGCCTGGCGCTCAGGAAAACGACTTGGGACGTCGTAGTCCATTGAGACTGGAAGGACTAGACCGATGGCTGCTTGTCTGGGCGCGTGGAACCACGTGATTTACGTGTAGGACCCTAATTAGGCCGTAAAAGGCCATATTACAGCCTTTGAAAGCCTGTGCAGGCAGTTGGAGGTGTTCTAAGGGCCTGGCGCTCAGGAAAACGACTTGGGACGTCGTAGTCCATTGAGACTGGAAGGACTAGACCGATGGCTGCTTGTCTGGGCGCGTGGAACCACGTGATTTACGTGTAGGACCCTAATTAGGCCGTAAAAGGCCATATTACAGCCTTTGAAAGCCTGTGCAGGCAGTTGGAGGTGTTCTAAGGGCCTGGCGCTCAGGAAAACGACTTGGGACGTCGTAGTCCATTGAGACTGGAAGGATTAGACCGATGGCTGCTTGTCTGGGCGCGTGGAACCACGTGATTTACGTGTAGGACCTAATTAGGCCGTAAAAGGCCATATTACAGCCTTTGAAAGCCTGTGCAGGCAGTTGGAGGTGTTCTAAGGGCCTGGCGCTCAGGAAAACGACTTGGACGTCGTAGTCCATTGAGACTGGAAGGACTAGACCGATGGCTGTGTCTGGGCGCGTGGAACCACGTGATTTACGTGTAGGCCTAATTAGGCCGTAAAAGGCCATATTACAGCCTTTGAAAGCCTGTGCAGGCAGTTGGAGGTGTTCTAAGGGCCTGGCGCTCAGGAAAACGACTTGGGACGTCGTAGTCCATTGAGACTGGAAGGACTAGACCGATGGCTGCTTGTCTGGGCGCGTGGAACCACGTGATTTACGTGTAGGCCTAATTAGGCCGTAAAAGGCCATATTACAGCCTTTGAAAGCCTGTGCAAGTTGGAGGTGTTCTAAGGGCCTGGCGCTCAGGAAAACGACTTGGGACGTCGTAGTCCATTGAGATGAGAAGGAATAGACCGATGGCGCTTGTCTGGGCGCGTGGAACCACGTGATTTACGTGTAGGACCCTAATTAGGCCGTAAAAGGCCATATTACAGCCTTTGAAAGCCTGTGCAGGCAGTTGGAGGTGTTCTAAGGGCCTGGCGCTCAAGAAAACGACTTGGGATGTCGTAGTCCATTGAGACTGGAAGGACTAGACCGATGGCTGCTTGTCTGGGCGCGTGGAACCACGTGATTTACGTGTAGGCCTAATTAGGCCGTAAAAGGCCATATTACAGCCTTTGAAAGCCTGTGCAGGCAGTTGGAGGTGTTCTAAGGGCCTGGCGCTCAGGAAAACGACTTGGGACGTCGTAGTCCATTGAGACTGGAAGGTCTAGACCGATGGCTGCTTGTCTTGGCGCGTGGAACCACGTGATTTACGTGTAGGACCCTAATTAGGCCGTAAAAGGCCATATTACAGCCTTTGAAAGCCTGTGCAGGCAGTTGGAGGTGTTCTAAGGGCCTGGCGCTCAGGAAAACGACTTGGGACGTCGTAGTCCATTGAGACTGGAAGGACTAGACCGATGGCTGCTTGTCTGGGCGCGTGGAACCACGTGATTTACGTGTAGGACCCTAATTAGGCCGTAAAAGGCCATATTACAGCCTTTGAAAGCCTGTGCAGGCAGTTGGAGGTGTTCTAAGGGCCTGGCGCTCAGGAAAACGACTTGGGACGTCGTAGTCCATTGAGACTGGAAGGACTAGACCGATGGCTGCTTGTCTGGGCGCGTGGAACCACGTGATTTACGTGTAGGGTTCTAAGGGCCTGGCGCTCAGGAAAACGACTTGGGACGTCGTAGTCCATTGAGACTGGAAGGACTAGACCGATGGCTGCTTGTCTGGGCGCGTGGAACCACGTGATTTACGTGTAGGACCCTAATTAGGCCGTAAAAGGCCATATTACAGCCTTTGAAAGCCTGTGCAGGCAGTTGGAGGTGTTCTAAGGGCCTGGCGCTCAGGAAAACGACTTGGGACGTCGTAGTCCATTGAGACTGGAAGGACTAGACCGATGGCTGCTTGTCTGGGCGCGTGGAACCACGTGATTTACGTGTAGGACCCTAATTAGGCCGTAAAAGGCCATATTACAGCCTTTGAAAGCCTGTGCAGGCAGTTGGAGGTGTTCTAAGGGCCTGGCGCTCAGGAAAACGACTTGGGACGTCGTAGTCCATTGAGACTGGAAGGACTAGACCGATGGCTGCTTGTCTGGGCGCGTGGAACCACGTGATTTACGTGTAGGACCCTAATTAGGCCGTAAAAGGCCATATTACAGCCTTTGAAAGCCTGTGCAGGCAGTTGGAGGTGTTCTAAGGGCCTGGCGCTCAGGAAAACGACTTGGGACGTCGTAGTCCATTGAGACTGGAAGGACTAGACCGATGGCTGCTTGTCTGGGCGCGTGGAACCACGTGATTTACGTGTAGGACCCTAATTAGGCCGTAAAAGGCCATATTACAGCCTTTGAAAGCCTGTGCAGGCAGTTGGAGGTGTTCTAAGGGCCTGGCGCTCAGGAAAACGACTTGGGACGTCGTAGTCCATTGAGACTGGAAGGACTAGACCGATCTGCTTGTCTGGGCGCGTGGAACCACGTGATTTACGTGTAGGACCCTAATTAGGCCGTAAAAGGCCATATTACAGCCTTTGAAAGCCTGTGCAGGCAGTTGGAGGTGTTCTAAGGGCCTGGCGCTCAGGAAAACGACTTGGGACGTCGTAGTCCATTGAGACTGGAAGGACTAGACCGATGGCTGCTTGTCTGGGCGCGTGGAACCACGTGATTTACGTGTAGGACCCTAATTAGGCCGTAAAAGGCCATATTACAGCCTTTGAAAGCCTGTGCAGGCAGTTGGAGGTGTTCTAAGGGC
Source organism: Hydractinia echinata (assembly GCA_030067915.1). Taxonomy (NCBI): domain Eukaryota; kingdom Metazoa; phylum Cnidaria; class Hydrozoa; order Anthoathecata; family Hydractiniidae; genus Hydractinia; species Hydractinia echinata. The sequence goes on from JASGCC010002252.1 coordinate 15,339, forward strand.
CTGGCGCTCAGGAAAACGACTTGGGACGTCGTAGTCCATTGAGACTGGAAGGACTAGACCGATGGCTGCTGTCTGGGCGCGTGGAACCACGTGATTTACGTGTAGGACCCTAATTAGGCCGTAAAAGGCCATATTACAGCCTTTGAAAGCCTGTGCAGGCAGTTGGAGGTGTTCTAAGGGCCTGGCGCTCAGGAAAACGACTTGGGACGTCGTAGTCCATTGAGACTGGAAGGACTAGACCGATGGCTGCTTGTCTGGGCGCGTGGAACCACGTGATTTACGTGTAGGACCCTAATTAGGCCGTAAAAGGCCATATTACAGCCTTTGAAAGCCTGTGCAGGCAGTTGGAGGTGTTCTAAGGGCCTGGCGCTCAGGAAAACGACTTGGACGTCGTAGTCCATTGAGACTGGAAGGACTAGACCGATGGCTGCTTGTCTGGGCGCGTGGAACCACGTGATTTACGTGTAGGACCCTAATTAGGCCGTAAAAGGCCATATTACAGCCTTTGAAAGCCTGTGCAGGCAGTTGGAGGTGTTCTAAGGGCCTGGCGCTCAGGAAAACGACTTGGGACGTCGTAGTCTATTGAGACTGGAAGGACTAGACCGATGGCTGTATGTCTGGGCGCGTGGAACCACGTGATTTACGTGTAGGCCTAATTAGGCCGTAAAAGGCCATATTACAGCCTTTGAAAGCCTGTGCAGGCAGTTGGAGGTGTTCTAAGGGCCTGGCGCTCAGGAAAACGACTTGGGACGTCGTAGTCCATTGAGACTGGAAGGACTAGACCGATGGCTGCTTGTCTGGGCGCGTGGAACCACGTGATTTACGTGTAGGACCCTAATTAGGCCGTAAAAGGCCATATTACAGCCTTTGAAAGCCTGTGCAGGCAGTTGGAGGTGTTCTAAGGGCCTGGCGCTCAGGAAAACGACTTGGGACGTCGTAGTCCATTGAGACTGGAAGGACTAGACCGATGGCTGCTTGTCTGGGCGCGTGGAACCACGTGATTTACGTGTAGGACCCTAATTAGGCCGTAAAAGGCCATATTACAGCCTTTGAAAGCCTGTGCAGGCAGTTGGAGGTGTTCTAAGGGCCTGGCGCTCAGGAAAACGACTTGGGACGTCGTAGTCCATTGAGACTGGAAGGACTAGACCGATGGCTGCTTGTCTGGGCGCGTGGAACCACGTGATTTACGTGTAGGACCCTAATTAGGCCGTAAAAGGCCATATTACAGCCTTTGAAAGCCTGTGCAGGCAGTTGGAGGTGTTCTAAGGGCCTGGCGCTCAGGAAAACGACTTGGGACGTCGTAGTCCATTGAGACTGGAAGGACTAGACCGATGGCTGCTTGTCTGGGCGCGTGGAACCACGTGATTTACGTGTAGGACCCTAATTAGGCCGTAAAAGGCCATATTACAGCCTTTGAAAGCCTGTGCAGGCAGTTGGAGGTGTTCTAAGGGCCTGGCGCTCAGGAAAACGACTTGGGACGTCGTAGTCCATTGAGACTGGAAGGACTAGACCGATGGCTGCTTGTCTGGGCGCGTGGAACCACGTGATTTACGTGTAGGACCCTAATTAGGCCGTAAAAGGCCATATTACAGCCTTTGAAAGCCTGTGCAGGCAGTTGGAGGTGTTCTAAGGGCCTGGCGCTCAGGAAAACGACTTGGGACGTCGTAGTCCATTGAGACTGGAAGGACTAGACCGATGGCTGCTTGTCTGGGCGCGTGGAACCACGTGATTTACGTGTAGGACCCTAATTAGGCCGTAAAAGGCCATATTACAGCCTTTGAAAGCCTGTGCAGGCAGTTGGAGGTGTTCTAAGGGCCTGGCGCTCAGGAAAACGACTTGGGACGTCGTAGTCCATTGAGACTGGAAGGACTAGACCGATGGCTGCTTGTCTGGGCGCGTGGAACCACGTGATTTACGTGTAGGACCCTAATTAGGCCGTAAAAGGCCATATTACAGCCTTTGAAAGCCTGTGCAGGCAGTTGGAGGTGTTCTAAGGGCCTGGCGCTCAGGAAAACGACTTGGGACGTCGTAGTCCATTGAGACTGGAAGGACTAGACCGATGGCTGCTTGTCTGGGCGCGTGGAACCACGTGATTTACGTGTAGGACCCTAATTAGGCCGTAAAAGGCCATATTACAGCCTTTGAAAGCCTGTGCAGGCAGTTGGAGGTGTTCTAAGGGCCTGGCGCTCAGGAAAACGACTTGGGACGTCGTAGTCCATTGAGACTGGAAGGACTAGACCGATGGCTGCTTGTCTGGGCGCGTGGAACCACGTGATTTACGTGTAGGACCCTAATTAGGCCGTAAAAGGCCATATTACAGCCTTTGAAAGCCTGTGCAGGCAGTTGGAGGTGTTCTAAGGGCCTGGCGCTCAGGAAAACGACTTGGGACGTCGTAGTCCATTGAGACTGGAAGGACTAGACCGATGGCTGCTTGTCTGGGCGCGTGGAACCACGTGATTTACGTGTAGGACCCTAATTAGGCCGTAAAAGGCCATATTACAGCCTTTGAAAGCCTGTGCAGGCAGTTGGAGGTGTTCTAAGGGCCTGGCGCTCAGGAAAACGACTTGGGACGTCGTAGTCCATTGAGACTGGAAGGACTAGACCGATGGCTGCTTGTCTGGGCGCGTGGAACCACGTGATTTACGTGTAGGACCCTAATTAGGCCGTAAAAGGCCATATTACAGCCTTTGAAAGCCTGTGCAGGCAGTTGGAGGTGTTCTAAGGGCCTGGCGCTCAGGAAAACGACTTGGGACGTCGTAGTCCATTGAGACTGGAAGGACTAGACCGATGGCTGCTTGTCTGGGCGCGTGGAACCACGTGATTTACGTGTAGGACCCTAATTAGGCCGTAAAAGGCCATATTACAGCCTTTGAAAGCCTGTGCAGGCAGTTGGAGGTGTTCTAAGGGCCTGGCGCTCAGGAAAACGACTTGGGACGTCGTAGTCCATTGAGACTGGAAGGACTAGACCGATGGCTGCTTGTCTGGGCGCGTGGAACCACGTGATTTACGTGTAGGACCCTAATTAGGCCGTAAAAGGCCATATTACAGCCTTTGAAAGCCTGTGCAGGCAGTTGGAGGTGTTCTAAGGGCCTGGCGCTCAGGAAAACGACTTGGGACGTCGTAGTCCATTGAGACTGGAAGGACTAGACCGATGGCTGCTTGTCTGGGCGCGTGGAACCACGTGATTTACGTGTAGGACCCTAATTAGGCCGTAAAAGGCCATATTACAGCCTTTGAAAGCCTGTGCAGGCAGTTGGAGGTGTTCTAAGGGCCTGGCGCTCAGGAAAACGACTTGGGACGTCGTAGTCCATTGAGACTGGAAGGACTAGACCGATGGCTGCTTGTCTGGGCGCGTGGAACCACGTGATTTACGTGTAGGACCCTAATTAGGCCGTAAAAGGCCATATTACAGCCTTTGAAAGCCTGTGCAGGCAGTTGGAGGTGTTCTAAGGGCCTGGCGCTCAGGAAAACGACTTGGGACGTCGTAGTCCATTGAGACTGGAAGGACTAGACCGATGGCTGCTTGTCTGGGCGCGTGGAACCACGTGATTTACGTGTAGGACCCTAATTAGGCCGTAAAAGGCCATATTACAGCCTTTGAAAGCCTGTGCAGGCAGTTGGAGGTGTTCTAAGGGCCTGGCGCTCAGGAAAACGACTTGGGACGTCGTAGTCCATTGAGACTGGAAGGATAGACCGATGGCTTGTCTGGGCGCGTGGAACCACGTGATTTACGTGTAGGCCTAATTAGGCCGTAAAAGGCCATATTACAGCCTTTGAAAGCCTGTGCAAGTTGGAGGTGTTCTAAGGGCCTGGCGCTCAGGAAAACGACTTGGGACGTCGTAGTCCATTGAGACTGGAAGGACTAGACCGATGGCTGCTTGTCTGGGCGCGTGGAACCACGTGATTTACGTGTAGGACCCTAATTAGGCCGTAAAAGGCCATATTACAGCCTTTGAAAGCCTGTGCAGGCAGTTGGAGGTGTTCTAAGGGCCTGGCGCTCAGGAAAACGACTTGGGACGTCGTAGTCCATTGAGACTGGAAGGACTAGACCGATGGCTGCTTGTCTGGGCGCGTGGAACCACGTGATTTACGTGTAGGACCCTAATTAGGCCGTAAAAGGCCATATTACAGCCTTTGAAAGCCTGTGCAGGCAGTTGGAGGTGTTCTAAGGGCCTGGCGCTCAGGAAAACGACTTGGGACGTCGTAGTCCATTGAGACTGGAAGGACTAGACCGATGGCTGCTTGTCTGGGCGCGTGGAACCACGTGATTTACGTGTAGGACCCTAATTAGGCCGTAAAAGGCCATATTACAGCCTTTGAAAGCCTGTGCAGGCAGTTGGAGGTGTTCTAAGGGCCTGGCGCTCAGGAAAACGACTTGGGACGTCGTAGTCCATTGAGACTGGAAGGACTAGACCGATGGCTGCTTGTCTGGGCGCGTGGAACCACGTGATTTACGTGTAGGACCCTAATTAGGCCGTAAAAGGCCATATTACAGCCTTTGAAAGCCTGTGCAGGCAGTTGGAGGTGTTCTAAGGGCCTGGCGCTCAGGAAAACGACTTGGGACGTCGTAGTCCATTGAGACTGGAAGGACTAGACCGATGGCTGCTTGTCTGGGCGCGTGGAACCACGTGATTTACGTGTAGGACCCTAATTAGGCCGTAAAAGGCCATATTACAGCCTTTGAAAGCCTGTGCAGGCAGTTGGAGGTGTTCTAAGGGCCTGGCGCTCAGGAAAACGACTTGGGACGTCGTAGTCCATTGAGACTGGAAGGACTAGACCGATGGCTGCTTGTCTGGGCGCGTGGAACCACGTGATTTACGTGTAGGACCCTAATTAGGCCGTAAAAGGCCATATTACAGCCTTTGAAAGCCTGTGCAGGCAGTTGGAGGTGTTCTAAGGGCCTGGCGCTCAGGAAAACGACTTGGGACGTCGTAGTCCATTGAGACTGGAAGGACTAGACCGATGGCTGCTTGTCTGGGCGCGTGGAACCACGTGATTTACGTGTAGGACCCTAATTAGGCCGTAAAAGGCCATATTACAGCCTTTGAAAGCCTGTGCAGGCAGTTGGAGGTGTTCTAAGGGCCTGGCGCTCAGGAAAACGACTTGGGACGTCGTAGTCCATTGAGACTGGAAGGACTAGACCGATGGCTGCTTGTCTGGGCGCGTGGAACCACGTGATTTACGTGTAGGACCCTAATTAGGCCGTAAAAGGCCATATTACAGCCTTTGAAAGCCTGTGCAGGCAGTTGGAGGTGTTCTAAGGGCCTGGCGCTCAGGAAAACGACTTGGGACGTCGTAGTCCATTGAGACTGGAAGGACTAGACCGATGGCTGCTTGTCTGGGCGCGTGGAACCACGTGATTTACGTGTAGGACCCTAATTAGGCCGTAAAAGGCCATATTACAGCCTTTGAAAGCCTGTGCAGGCAGTTGGAGGTGTTCTAAGGGCCTGGCGCTCAGGAAAACGACTTGGGACGTCGTAGTCCATTGAGACTGGAAGGACTAGACCGATGGCCTTGTCTGGGCGCGTGGAACCACGTGATTTACGTGTAGGACCCTAATTAGGCCGTAAAAGGCCATATTACAGCCTTTGAAAGCCTGTGCAGGCAGTTGGAGGTGTTCTAAGGGCCTGGCGCTCAGGAAAACGACTTGGGACGTCGTAGTCCATTGAGACTGGAAGGATAGACCGATGGCTGCTTGTCTGGGCGCGTGGAACCACGTGATTTACGTGTAGGACCCTAATTAGGCCGTAAAAGGCCATATTACAGCCTTTGAAAGCCTGTGCAGGCAGTTGGAGGTGTTCTAAGGGCCTGGCGCTCAGGAAAACGACTTGGGACGTCGTAGTCCATTGAGACTGGAAGGACTAGACCGATGGCTGCTTGTCTGGGCGCGTGGAACCACGTGATTTACGTGTAGGACCCTAATTAGGCCGTAAAAGGCCATATTACAGCCTTTGAAAGCCTGTGCAGGCAGTTGGAGGTGTTCTAAGGGCCTGGCGCTCAGGAAAACGACTTGGGACGTCGTAGTCCATTGAGACTGGAAGGACTAGACCGATGGCTGCTTGTCTGGGCGCGTGGAACCACGTGATTTACGTGTAGGACCCTAATTAGGCCGTAAAAGGCCATATTACAGCCTTTGAAAGCCTGTGCAGGCAGTTGGAGGTGTTCTAAGGGCCTGGCGCTCAGGAAAACGACTTGGGACGTCGTAGTCCATTGAGACTGGAAGGACTAGACCGATGGCTGCTTGTCTGGGCGCGTGGAACCACGTGATTTACGTGTAGGACCCTAATTAGGCCGTAAAAGGCCATATTACAGCCTTTGAAAGCCTGTGCAGGCAGTTGGAGGTGTTCTAAGGGCCTGGCGCTCAGGAAAACGACTTGGGACGTCGTAGTCCATTGAGACTGGAAGGACTAGACCGATGGCTGCTTGTCTGGGCGCGTGGAACCACGTGATTTACGTGTAGGACCCTAATTAGGCCGTAAAAGGCCATATTACAGCCTTTGAAAGCCTGTGCAGGCAGTTGGAGGTGTTCTAAGGGCCTGGCGCTCAGGAAAACGACTTGGGACGTCGTAGTCCATTGAGACTGGAAGGACTAGACCGATGGCTGCTTGTCTGGGCGCGTGGAACCACGTGATTTACGTGTAGGACCCTAATTAGGCCGTAAAAGGCCATATTACAGCCTTTGAAAGCCTGTGCAGGCAGTTGGAGGTGTTCTAAGGGCCTGGCGCTCAGGAAAACGACTTGGGACGTCGTAGTCCATTGAGACTGGAAGGACTAGACCGATGGCTGCTTGTCTGGGCGCGTGGAACCACGTGATTTACGTGTAGGACCCTAATTAGGCCGTAAAAGGCCATATTACAGCCTTTGAAAGCCTGTGCAGGCAGTTGGAGGTGTTCTAAGGGCCTGGCGCTCAGGAAAACGACTTGGGACGTCGTAGTCCATTGAGACTGGAAGGACTAGACCGATGGCTGCTTGTCTGGGCGCGTGGAACCACGTGATTTACGTGTAGGACCCTAATTAGGCCGTAAAAGGCCATATTACAGCCTTTGAAAGCCTGTGCAGGCAGTTGGAGGTGTTCTAAGGGCCTGGCGCTCAGGAAAACGACTTGGGACGTCGTAGTCCATTGAGACTGGAAGGACTAGACCGATGGCTGCTTGTCTGGGCGCGTGGAACCACGTGATTTACGTGTAGGACCCTAATTAGGCCGTAAAAGGCCATATTACAGCCTTTGAAAGCCTGTGCAGGCAGTTGGAGGTGTTCTAAGGGCCTGGCGCTCAGGAAAACGACTTGGGACGTCGTAGTCCATTGAGACTGGAAGGACTAGACCGATGGCTGCTTGTCTGGGCGCGTGGAACCACGTGATTTACGTGTAGGACCCTAATTAGGCCGTAAAAGGCCATATTACAGCCTTTGAAAGCCTGTGCAGGCAGTTGGAGGTGTTCTAAGGGCCTGGCGCTCAGGAAAACGACTTGGGACGTCGTAGTCCATTGAGACTGGAAGGACTAGACCGATGGCTGCTTGTCTGGGCGCGTGGAACCACGTGATTTACGTGTAGGACCCTAATTAGGCCGTAAAAGGCCATATTACAGCCTTTGAAAGCCTGTGCAGGCAGTTGGAGGTGTTCTAAGGGCCTGGCGCTCAGGAAAACGACTTGGGACGTCGTAGTCCATTGAGACTGGAAGGACTAGACCGATGGCTGCTTGTCTGGGCGCGTGGAACCACGTGATTTACGTGTAGGACCCTAATTAGGCCGTAAAAGGCCATATTACAGCCTTTGAAAGCCTGTGCAGGCAGTTGGAGGTGTTCTAAGGGCCTGGCGCTCAGGAAAACGACTTGGGACGTCGTAGTCCATTGAGACTGGAAGGACTAGACCGATGGCCTTGTCTGGGCGCGTGGAACCACGTGATTTACGTGTAGGACCCTAATTAGGCCGTAAAAGGCCATATTACAGCCTTTGAAAGCCTGTGCAGGCAGTTGGAGGTGTTCTAAGGGCCTGGCGCTCAGGAAAACGACTTGGGACGTCGTAGTCCATTGAGACTGGAAGGATAGACCGATGGCTGCTTGTCTGGGCGCGTGGAACCACGTGATTTACGTGTAGGACCTAATTAGGCCGTAAAAGGCCATATTACAGCCTTTGAAAGCCTGTGCAGGCAGTTGGAGGTGTTCTAAGGGCCTGGCGCTCAGGAAAACGACTTGGGACGTCGTAGTCCATTGAGACTGGAAGGACTAGACCGATGGCTGCTTGTCTGGGCGCGTGGAACCACGTGATTTACGTGTAGGACCCTAATTAGGCCGTAAAAGGCCATATTACAGCCTTTGAAAGCCTGTGCAGGCAGTTGGAGGTGTTCTAAGGGCCTGGCGCTCAGGAAAACGACTTGGGACGTCGTAGTCCATTGAGACTGGAAGGACTAGACCGATGGCTGCTTGTCTGGGCGCGTGGAACCACGTGATTTACGTGTAGGACCCTAATTAGGCCGTAAAAGGCCATATTACAGCCTTTGAAAGCCTGTGCAGGCAGTTGGAGGTGTTCTAAGGGCCTGGCGCTCAGGAAAACGACTTGGGACGTCGTAGTCCATTGAGACTGGAAGGACTAGACCGATGGCTGCTTGTCTGGGCGCGTGGAACCACGTGATTTACGTGTAGGACCCTAATTAGGCCGTAAAAGGCCATATTACAGCCTTTGAAAGCCTGTGCAGGCAGTTGGAGGTGTTCTAAGGGCCTGGCGCTCAGGAAAACGACTTGGGACGTCGTAGTCCATTGAGACTGGAAGGACTAGACCGATGGCTGCTTGTCTGGGCGCGTGGAACCACGTGATTTACGTGTAGGACCCTAATTAGGCCGTAAAAGGCCATATTACAGCCTTTGAAAGCCTGTGCAGGCAGTTGGAGGTGTTCTAAGGGCCTGGCGCTCAGGAAAACGACTTGGGACGTCGTAGTCCATTGAGACTGGAAGGACTAGACCGATGGCTGCTTGTCTGGGCGCGTGGAACCACGTGATTTACGTGTAGGACCCTAATTAGGCCGTAAAAGGCCATATTACAGCCTTTGAAAGCCTGTGCAGGCAGTTGGAGGTGTTCTAAGGGCCTGGCGCTCAGGAAAACGACTTGGGACGTCGTAGTCCATTGAGACTGGAAGGACTAGACCGATGGCTGCTTGTCTGGGCGCGTGGAACCACGTGATTTACGTGTAGGACCCTAATTAGGCCGTAAAAGGCCATATTACAGCCTTTGAAAGCCTGTGCAGGCAGTTGGAGGTGTTCTAAGGGCCTGGCGCTCAGGAAAACGACTTGGGACGTCGTAGTCCATTGAGACTGGAAGGACTAGACCGATGGCTGCTTGTCTGGGCGCGTGGAACCACGTGATTTACGTGTAGGACCCTAATTAGGCCGTAAAAGGCCATATTACAGCCTTTGAAAGCCTGTGCAGGCAGTTGGAGGTGTTCTAAGGGCCTGGCGCTCAGGAAAACGACTTGGGACGTCGTAGTCCATTGAGACTGGAAGGACTAGACCGATGGCTGCTTGTCTGGGCGCGTGGAACCACGTGATTTACGTGTAGGACCCTAATTAGGCCGTAAAAGGCCATATTACAGCCTTTGAAAGCCTGTGCAGGCAGTTGGAGGTGTTCTAAGGGCCTGGCGCTCAGGAAAACGACTTGGGACGTCGTAGTCCATTGAGACTGGAAGGACTAGACCGATGGCTGCTTGTCTGGGCGCGTGGAACCACGTGATTTACGTGTAGGACCCTAATTAGGCCGTAAAAGGCCATATTACAGCCTTTGAAAGCCTGTGCAGGCAGTTGGAGGTGTTCTAAGGGCCTGGCGCTCAGGAAAACGACTTGGGACGTCGTAGTCCATTGAGACTGGAAGGACTAGACCGATGCTGCTTGTCTGGGGCGTGGAACCACGTGATTTACGTGTAGGACCCTAATTAGGCCGTAAAAGGCCATATTACAGCCTTTGAAAGCCTGTGCAGGCAGTTGGAGGTGTTCTAAGGGCCTGGCGCTCAGGAAAACGACTTGGGACGTCGTAGTCCATTGAGACTGGAAGGACTAGACCGATGGCTGCTTGTCTGGGCGCGTGGAACCACGTGATTTACGTGTAGGACCCTAATTAGGCCGTAAAAGGCCATATTACAGCCTTTGAAAGCCTGTGCAGGCAGTTGGAGGTGTTCTAAGGGCCTGGCGCTCAGGAAAACGACTTGGGACGTCGTAGTCCATTGAGACTGGAAGGACTAGACCGATGGCTGCTTGTCTGGGCGCGTGGAACCACGTGATTTACGTGTAGGACCCTAATTAGGCCGTAAAAGGCCATATTACAGCCTTTGAAAGCCTGTGCAGGCAGTTGGAGGTGTTCTAAGGGCCTGGCGCTCAGGAAAACGACTTGGGACGTCGTAGTCCATTGAGACTGGAAGGACTAGACCGATGGCTGCTTGTCTGGGCGCGTGGAACCACGTGATTTACGTGTAGGACCCTAATTAGGCCGTAAAAGGCCATATTACAGCCTTTGAAAGCCTGTGCAGGCAGTTGGAGGTGTTCTAAGGGCCTGGCGCTCAGGAAAACGACTTGGGACGTCGTAGTCCATTGAGACTGGAAGGACTAGACCGATGGCTGCTTGTCTGGGCGCGTGGAACCACGTGATTTACGTGTAGGACCCTAATTAGGCCGTAAAAGGCCATATTACAGCCTTTGAAAGCCTGTGCAGGCAGTTGGAGGTGTTCTAAGGGCCTGGCGCTCAGGAAAACGACTTGGGACGTCGTAGTCCATTGAGACTGGAAGGACTAGACCGATGGCTGCTTGTCTGGGCGCGTGGAACCACGTGATTTACGTGTAGGCCTAATTAGGCCGTAAAAGGCCATATTACAGCCTTTGAAAGCCTGTGCAGGCAGTTGGAGGTGTTCTAAGGGCCTGGCGCTCAGGAAAACGACTTGGGACGTCGTAGTCCATTGAGACGGAAGGATAGACCGATGGCGCTGTCTGGGCGCGTGGAACCACGTGATTTACGTGTAGGACCTAATTAAGCCGTAAAAGGCCATATTACAGCCTTTGAAAGCCTGTGCAGGCAGTTGAGGTGTTCTAAGGCCTGGCGCTCAGGAAAACGACTTGGACGTTCGTAGTCCATTGAGACTGGAAGGAATAGACCGATGGCTGTCTGGGCGCGTGGAACCACGTGATTTACGTGTAGGACCCTAATTAGGCCGTAAAAGGCCATATTACAGCCTTTGAAAGCCTGTGCAGGCAGTTTGAGGTGTTCTAAGGGCCTGGCGCTCAGGAAAACGACTTGGACGTCGTAGTCCATTGAGACTGGAAGGAGACTAGACCGATGGCTGCTTGTCTGGGCGCGTGGAACCACGTGATTTACGTGTAGGACCCTAATTAGGCCGTAAAAGGCCATATTACAGCCTTTGAAAGCCTGTGCAGGCAGTTGGAGGTGTTCTAAGGGCCTGGCGCTCAGGAAAACGACTTGGGACGTCGTAGTCCATTGAGACTGGAAGGACTAGACCGATGGCTGCTTGTCTGGGCGCGTGGAACACGTGATTTACGTGTAGGACCCTAATTAGGCCGTAAAAGGCCATATTACAGCCTTTGAAAGCCTGTGCAGGCAGTTGGAGGTGTTCTAAGGCCTGGCGCTCAGGAAAAACGACTTGGGACGTCGTAGTCCATTGAGACTGGAAGGACTAGACCGATGGCTGCTTGTCTGGGCGCGTGGAACCACGTGATTTACGTGTAGGACCCTAATTAGGCCGTAAAAGGCCATATTACAGCCTTTGAAAGCCTGTGCAGGCAGTTGGAGGTGTTCTAAGGCCTGGCGCTCAGGAAAACGACTTGGGACGTCGTAGTCCATTGAGACTGGAAGGACTAGACCGATGGCTGCTTGTCTGGCGCGTGGAACACGTGATTTACGTGTAGGACCCTAATTAGGCCGTAAAAGGCCATATTACAGCCTTTGAAAGCCTGTGCAGGCAGTTGGAGGTGTTCTAAGGGCCTGGCGCTCAGGAAAACGACTTGGACGTCGTAGTCCATTGAGACTGGAAGGACTAGACCGATGGCTGCTTGTCTGGGCGCGTGGAACCACGTATTTACGTGTAGGACCCTAATTAGGCCGTAAAAGGCCATATTACAGCTTTGAAAGCCTGTGCAGGCAGTTGGAGGTGTTCTAAGGGCCTGGCGCTCAGGAAAACGACTTGGGAGTCGTAGTCCATTGAGACTGGAAGGATAGACCGATGGCGCTGTCTGGGGCGCTGGAACCACGTGATTTACGTGTAGGCCTAATTAGCCGTAAAAGCCATATTACAGCCTTTGAAAGCCTGTGCAGGTTGGAGGTGTTCTAAGGGCCTGGCGCTCAGGAAAACGACTTGGGACGTCGTAGTCCATTGAGACTGGAAGGACTAGACCGATGGCTGCTTGTCTGGGCGCGTGGAACCACGTGATTTACGTGTAGGACCCTAATTAGGCCGTAAAAGGCCATATTACAGCCTTTGAAAGCCTGTGCAGGCAGTTGGAGGTGTTCTAAGGGCCTGGCGCTCAGGAAAACGACTTGGGATGTCGTAGTCCATTGAGACTGGAAGGACTAGACCGATGGCTGCTTGTCTGGGCGCGTGGAACCACGTGATTTACGTGTAGGACCTAATTAGGCCGTAAAAGGCCATTTACAGCCTTTGAAAGCCTGTGCAGGCAGTTGGAGGTGTTCTAAGGGCTGGCGCTCAGGAAAACGACTTGGGATGTCGTAGTCCATTGAGACGAGAAGGAATAGACCGATGGCTGTCTGGTGCGCGTGGAATCACGGATTTACGTGTAGGCCTTAAAGCCGTAAAAGGCCATATTACAGCCTTTGAAGTGTACGTAATTGGATGTTCAAAGGCCTGCGATCAGGAAAACGACTTGGGACGTGTAGTCCATTGAGACTGGAAGGTAGACCGATGGGCGCTTGTCTGGGCGCGTGGAACCACGTGATTTACGTGTAGGACCTAATTAGGCCGTAAAAGGCCATATTACAGCCTTTGAAAGCCTGTGCAGGCAGTTTGAGGTGTTCTAAGGGCCTGGCGCTCAGGAAAACGACTTGGGACGTCGTAGTCCATTGAGACTGGAAGGACTAGACCGATGCTGCTTTGTCTGGGCGCGTGGAACCACGTGATTTACGTGTAGGACCCTAATTAGCCGTAAAAGGCCATATTACAGCCTTTGAAAGCCTGTGCAGGCAGTTGAGGTGTTCTAAGGGCCTGGCGCTCAGGAAACGACTTGGGACGTGTCGTAGTCCATTGAGACTGGAAGGACTAGACCGATGGCTGCTTGTCTGGGCGCGTGGAACCACGTGATTTACGTGTAGGACCTAATTAGGCCGTAAAAGGCCATATTACAGCCTTTGAAAGCCTGTGCAGGCAGTTTGAGGTGTTCTAAGGCCTGGCGCTCAGGAAAACGACTTGGGACGTCGTAGTCCATTGAGACTGGAAGGACTAGACCGATGGCTGCTTGTCTGGCGCGTGGAACCACGTGATTTACGTGTAGGACCCTAATTAGGCCGTAAAAGGCCATATTACAGCCTTTGAAAGCCTGTGCAGGCAGTTGGAGGTGTTCTAAGGGCCTGGCGCTCAGGAAAACGACTTGGACGTCGTAGTCCATTGAGACTGGAAGGATAGACGATGGCTGCTTGTCTGGCGCGTGGAACCACGTGTTTACGTGTAGGACCTAATTAGCCGTAAAAGGCCATATTACAGCCTTTGAAAGCCTGTGCAGGCAGTTGGAGGTGTTCTAAGGGCCTGGCGCTCAGGAAAACGACTTGGACGTCGTAGTCCATTGAGACGGAAGGATAGACCGATGGCTGCTTGTCTGGGCGCGTGGAACCACGTGATTTACGTGTAGGACCCTAATAAGGCCGTAAAAGGCCATATTACAGCCTTTGAAAGCCTGTGCAGGCAGTTGGAGGTGTTCTAAGGGCCTGGCGCTCAGGAAAACGACTTGTCGTAGTCCATTGAGACTGGAAGGATAGACCGATGGTGCTTGTCTGGGCGCGTGGAACCACGTGATTTACGTGTAGGCCTTAATTAGGCCGTAAAAGGCCATATTACAGCCTTTGAAAGCCTGTGCAGGCAGTTGGAGTGTGTTCAAGGGCCTGGCGCTCAGGAAAACGACTTGGGATGTCGTAGTCCATTGAGACGAGAGATAGACCGATAGCACCTGTGCTGGGTGCGTGGAATCACGG
>JASGCC010002253.1:0-29517 GCA_030067915.1 Hydractinia echinata
AAAAATAATTTTAAAAATCGTTCGGGAAATGAGTTTACTCCTGCTTACTTTCTTTGTATACATTCGACTATACGGGCCGATCCGGGATTTACGGGAAATCGCGGGTTTTCGGTTGCCGGCGATTAAACTGCTTTCATTCGGCGTCTCATCAAAAATGAAAATATTTTTGAAAACTACAAGTCTCATGGGTTTTAGTGGTGAAAAAATAATTTTAAAAATCGTTCGGAAATGAGTTTACTCCCTGCTACTTTCTTTGTATACATTCGACTAACGGGCCGACGGGATTTACGGGAAATCGCGGGTTTTCGGTTGCCGGCGATTAAACTGCTTTCATTCGGCGTCTCATCAAAATGAAAATATTTTTGAAAACTACAAGTCTCATGGGTTTTAGTGGTGAAAAAATAATTTTAAAAATCGTTCGGGAAATGAGTTTACTCCCTGCTTACTTTCTTTGTATACATTCGACTATACGGGCCGATCCGGGATTTACGGGAAATCGCGGTTTTCGGTTGCCGGCGATTAAACTGCTTTCATTCGGCGTCTCATCAAAAATGAAAATATTTTTGAAAACTACAAGTCTCATGGGTTTTAGTGGTGAAAAAATAATTTTAAAAATCGTTCGGGAAATGAGTTTACTCCCTGCTTACTTTCTTTGTATACATTCGACTATACGGGATTTACGGGAAATCGCGGGTTTTCGGTTGCCGGCGATTAAACTGCTTTCATTCGGCGTCTCATCAAAAATGAAAATATTTTTGAAAACTACAAGTCTCATGGGTTTTAGTGGTGAAAAAATAATTTTAAAAATCGTTCGGGAAATGAGTTTACTCCCTGCTTACTTTCTTTGTATACATTCGACTATACGGGATTTACGGGAAATCGCGGGTTTTCGGTTGCCGGCGATTAAACTGCTTTCATTCGGCGTCTCATCAAAAATGAAAATATTTTTGAAAACTACAAGTCTCATGGGTTTTAGTGGTGAAAAAATAATTTTAAAAATCGTTCGGGAAATGAGTTTACTCCCTGCTTACTTTCTTTGTATACATTCGACTATACGGGATTTACGGGAAATCGCGGGTTTTCGGTTGCCGGCGATTAAACTGCTTTCATTCGGCGTCTCATCAAAAATGAAAATATTTTTGAAAACTACAAGTCTCATGGGTTTTAGTGGTGAAAAAATAATTTTAAAAATCGTTCGGGAAATGAGTTTACTCCCTGCTTACTTTCTTTGTATACATTCGACTATACGGGCCGAGCCGGGATTTACGGGAAATCGCGGGTTTTCGGTTGCCGGCGATTAAACTGCTTTCATTCGGCGTCTCATCAAAAATGAAAATATTTTTGAAAACTACAAGTCTCATGGGTTTTAGTGGTGAAAAAATAATTTTAAAAATCGTTCGGGAAATGAGTTTACTCCCTGCTTACTTTCTTTGTATACATTCGACTATACGGGCCGAGCCGGGATTTACGGGAAATCGCGGGTTTTCGGTTGCCGGCGATTAAACTGCTTTCATTCGGCGTCTCATCAAAAATGAAAATATTTTTGAAAACTACAAGTCTCATGGGTTTTAGTGGTGAAAAAATAATTTTAAAAATCGTTCGGGAAATGAGTTTACTCCCTGCTTACTTTCTTTGTATACATTCGACTATACGGGATTTACGGGAAATCGCGGGTTTTCGGTTGCCGGCGATTAAACTGCTTTCATTCGGCGTCTCATCAAAAATGAAAATATTTTTGAAAACTACAAGTCTCATGGGTTTTAGTGGTGAAAAAATAATTTTAAAAATCGTTCGGGAAATGAGTTTACTCCCTGCTTACTTTCTTTGTATACATTCGACTATACGGGATTTACGGGAAATCGCGGGTTTTCGGTTGCCGGCGATTAAACTGCTTTCATTCGGCGTCTCATCAAAAATGAAAATATTTTTGAAAACTACAAGTCTCATGGGTTTTAGTGGTGAAAAAATAATTTTAAAAATCGTTCGGGAAATGAGTTTACTCCCTGCTTACTTTCTTTGTATACATTCGACTATACGGGATTTACGGGAAATCGCGGGTTTTCGGTTGCCGGCGATTAAACTGCTTTCATTCGGCGTCTCATCAAAAATGAAAATATTTTTGAAAACTACAAGTCTCATGGGTTTTAGTGGTGAAAAAATAATTTTAAAAATCGTTCGGGAAATGAGTTTACTCCCTGCTTACTTTCTTTGTATACATTCGACTATACGGGATTTACGGGAAATCGCGGGTTTTCGGTTGCCGGCGATTAAACTGCTTTCATTCGGCGTCTCATCAAAAATGAAAATATTTTTGAAAACTACAAGTCTCATGGGTTTTAGTGGTGAAAAAATAATTTTAAAAATCGTTCGGGAAATGAGTTTACTCCCTGCTACTTTCTTTGTATACATTCGACTATACGGGATTTACGGGAAATCGCGGGTTTTCGGTTGCCGGCGATTAAACTGCTTTCATTCGGCGTCTCATCAAAAATGAAAATATTTTTGAAAACTACAAGTCTCATGGGTTTTAGTGGTGAAAAAATAATTTTAAAAATCGTTCGGGAAATGAGTTTACTCCCTGCTTACTTTCTTTGTATACATTCGACTATACGGCCGACCCGGATTTACGGGAAATCGCGGGTTTTCGGTTGCCGGCGATTAAACTGCTTTCATTCGGCGTCTCATCAAAAATGAAAATATTTTTGAAAACTACAAGTCTCATGGGTTTTAGTGGTGAAAAAATAATTTTAAAAATCGTTCGGGAAATGAGTTTACTCCCTGCTTACTTTCTTTGTATACATTCGACTATACGGGCCGATCCGGGATTTACGGGAAATCGCGGGTTTTCGGTTGCCGGCGATTAAACTGCTTTCATTCGGCGTCTCATCAAAAATGAAAATATTTTTGAAAACTACAAGTCTCATGGGTTTTAGTGGTGAAAAAATAATTTTAAAAATCGTTCGGGAAATGAGTTTACTCCCTGCTTACTTTCTTTGTATACATTCGACTATACGGGAATTACGGGAAATCGCGGGTTTTCGGTTGCCGGCGATTAAACTGCTTTCATTCGGCGTCTCATCAAAAATGAAAATATTTTTGAAAACTACAAGTCTCATGGGTTTTAGTGGTGAAAAAATAATTTTAAAAATCGTTCGGGAAATGAGTTTACTCCCTGCTTACTTTCTTTGTATACATTCGACTATACGGGATTTACGGGAAATCGCGGGTTTTCGGTTGCCGGCGATTAAACTGCTTTCATTCGGCGTCTCATCAAAAATGAAAATATTTTTGAAAACTACAAGTCTCATGGGTTTTAGTGGTGAAAAAATAATTTTAAAAATCGTTCGGGAAATGAGTTTACTCCCTGCTTACTTTCTTTGTATACATTCGACTATACGGGATTTACGGGAAATCGCGGGTTTTCGGTTGCCGGCGATTAAACTGCTTTCATTCGGCGTCTCATCAAAAATGAAAATATTTTTGAAAACTACAAGTCTCATGGGTTTTAGTGGTGAAAAAATAATTTTAAAAATCGTTCGGGAAATGAGTTTACTCCCTGCTTACTTTCTTTGTATACATTCGACTATACGGGCCGAGGGATTTACGGGAAATCGCGGGTTTTCGGTTGCCGGCGATTAAACTGCTTTCATTCGGCGTCTCATCAAAAATGAAAATATTTTTGAAAACTACAAGTCTCATGGGTTTTAGTGGTGAAAAAATAATTTTAAAAATCGTTCGGGAAATGAGTTTACTCCCTGCTTACTTTCTTTGTATACATTCGACTATACGGGCCGAATTTACGGGAAATCGCGGGTTTTCGGTTGCCGGCGATTAAACTGCTTTCATTCGGCGTCTCATCAAAAATGAAAATATTTTTGAAAACTACAAGTCTCATGGGTTTTAGTGGTGAAAAAATAATTTTAAAAATCGTTCGGGAAATGAGTTTACTCCCTGCTTACTTTCTTTGTATACATTCGACTATACGGGATTTACGGGAAATCGCGGGTTTTCGGTTGCCGGCGATTAAACTGCTTTCATTCGGCGTCTCATCAAAAATGAAAATATTTTTGAAAACTACAAGTCTCATGGGTTTTAGTGGTGAAAAAATAATTTTAAAAATCGTTCGGGAAATGAGTTTACTCCCTGCTTACTTTCTTTGTATACATTCGACTATACGGGATTTACGGGGAAATCGCGGGTTTTCGGTTGCCGGCGATTAAACTGCTTTCATTCGGCGTCTCATCAAAAATGAAAATATTTTTGAAAACTACAAGTCTCATGGGTTTTAGTGGTGAAAAAATAATTTTAAAAATCGTTCGGGAAATGAGTTTACTCCCTGCTTACTTTCTTTGTATACATTCGACTATACGGGATTTACGGGAAATCGCGGGTTTTCGGTTGCCGGCGATTAAACTGCTTTCATTCGGCGTCTCATCAAAAATGAAAATATTTTTGAAAACTACAAGTCTCATGGGTTTTAGTGGTGAAAAAATAATTTTAAAAATCGTTCGGGAAATGAGTTTACTCCCTGCTTACTTTCTTTGTATACATGGGAGCGGGATTTACGGGAAATCGCGGGTTTTCGGTTGCCGGCGATTAAACTGCTTTCATTCGGCGTCTCATCAAAAATGAAAATATTTTTGAAAACTACAAGTCTCATGGGTTTTAGTGGTGAAAAAATAATTTTAAAAATCGTTCGGGAAATGAGTTTACTCCCTGCTTACTTTCTTTGTATACATTCGACTATACGGGATTTACGGGAAATCGCGGGTTTTCGGTTGCCGGCGATTAAACTGCTTTCATTCGGCGTCTCATCAAAAATGAAAATATTTTTGAAAACTACAAGTCTCATGGGTTTTAGTGGTGAAAAAATAATTTTAAAAATCGTTCGGGAAATGAGTTTACTCCCTGCTTACTTTCTTTGTATACATTCGACTATACGGGAGCCGGGATTTACGGGAAATCGCGGGTTTTCGGTTGCCGGCGATTAAACTGCTTTCATTCGGCGTCTCATCAAAAATGAAAATATTTTTGAAAACTACAAGTCTCATGGGTTTTAGTGGTGAAAAAATAATTTTAAAAATCGTTCGGGAAATGAGTTTACTCCCTGCTTACTTTCTTTGTATACATTCGACTATACGGCCGACGGGATTTACGGGAAATCGCGGGTTTTCGGTTGCCGGCGATTAAACTGCTTTCATTCGGCGTCTCATCAAAAATGAAAAATTTTTGAAAACTACAAGTCTCATGGGTTTTAGTGGTGAAAAAATAATTTTAAAAATCGTTCGGGAAATGAGTTTACTCCCTGCTTACTTTCTTTGTATACATTCGACTATACGGGCCGAGCCGGGATTTACGGGAAATCGCGGGTTTTCGGTTGCCGGCGATTAAACTGCTTTCATTCGGCGTCTCATCAAAAATGAAAATATTTTTGAAAACTACAAGTCTCATGGGTTTTAGTGGTGAAAAAATAATTTTAAAAATCGTTCGGGAAATGAGTTTACTCCCTGCTTACTTTCTTTGTATACATTCGACTATACGGGCCGAGGGATTTACGGGAAATCGCGGGTTTTCGGTTGCCGGCGATTAAACTGCTTTCATTCGGCGTCTCATCAAAAATGAAAATATTTTTGAAAACTACAAGTCTCATGGGTTTTAGTGGTGAAAAAATAATTTTAAAAATCGTTCGGGAAATGAGTTTACTCCCTGCTTACTTTCTTTGTATACATTCGACTATACGGGCCGATCCGGGATTTACGGGAAATCGCGGGTTTTCGGTTGCCGGCGATTAAACTGCTTTCATTCGGCGTCTCATCAAAAATGAAAATATTTTTGAAAACTACAAGTCTCATGGGTTTTAGTGGTGAAAAAATAATTTTAAAAATCGTTCGGGAAATGAGTTTACTCCCTGCTTACTTTCTTTGTATACATTCGACTATACGGGCCGAGCCGGGATTTACGGGAAATCGCGGGTTTTCGGTTGCCGGCGATTAAACTGCTTTCATTCGGCGTCTCATCAAAAATGAAAATATTTTTGAAAACTACAAGTCTCATGGGTTTTAGTGGTGAAAAAATAATTTTAAAAATCGTTCGGGAAATGAGTTTACTCCCTGCTTACTTTCTTTGTATACATTCGACTATACGGGCCGAGCCGGGATTTACGGGAAATCGCGGGTTTTCGGTTGCCGGCGATTAAACTGCTTTCATTCGGCGTCTCATCAAAAATGAAAAATTTTTGAAAACTACAAGTCTCATGGGTTTTAGTGGTGAAAAAATAATTTTAAAAATCGTTCGGGAAATGAGTTTACTCCCTGCTTACTTTCTTTGTATACATTCGACTATACGGGCCGAGGGATTTACGGGAAATCGCGGGTTTTCGGTTGCCGGCGATTAAACTGCTTTCATTCGGCGTCTCATCAAAAATGAAAATATTTTTGAAAACTACAAGTCTCATGGGTTTTAGTGGTGAAAAAATAATTTTAAAAATCGTTCGGGAAATGAGTTTACTCTTACTTTCTTTGTATACATTCGACTATACGGGCCGATCCGGGATTTACGGGAAATCGCGGGTTTTCGGTTGCCGGCGATTAAACTGCTTTCATTCGGCGTCTCATCAAAAATGAAAATATTTTTGAAAACTACAAGTCTCATGGGTTTTAGTGGTGAAAAAATAATTTTAAAAATCGTTCGGGAAATGAGTTTACTCCCTGCTTACTTTCTTTGTATACATTCGACTATACGGGATCCGGGATTTACGGGAAATCGCGGGTTTTCGGTTGCCGGCGATTAAACTGCTTTCATTCGGCGTCTCATCAAAAATGAAAATATTTTTGAAAACTACAAGTCTCATGGGTTTTAGTGGTGAAAAAATAATTTTAAAAATCGTTCGGGAAATGAGTTTACTCCCTGCTTACTTTCTTTGTATACATTCGACTATACGGGATTTACGGGAAATCGCGGGTTTTCGGTTGCCGGCGATTAAACTGCTTTCATTCGGCGTCTCATCAAAAATGAAAATATTTTTGAAAACTACAAGTCTCATGGGTTTTAGTGGTGAAAAAATAATTTTAAAAATCGTTCGGGAAATGAGTTTACTCCCGCTTACTTTCTTTGTATACATTCGACTATACGGGCCGATATTTACGGGAAATCGCGGGTTTTCGGTTGCCGGCGATTAAACTGCTTTCATTCGGCGTCTCATCAAAAATGAAAATATTTTTGAAAACTACAAGTCTCATGGGTTTTAGTGGTGAAAAAATAATTTTAAAAATCGTTCGGGAAATGAGTTTACTCCCTGCTTACTTTCTTTGTATACATTCGACTATGGGCCGACGGGATTTACGGGAAATCGCGGGTTTTCGGTTGCCGGCGATTAAACTGCTTTCATTCGGCGTCTCATCAAAAATGAAAATATTTTTGAAAACTACAAGTCTCATGGGTTTTAGTGGTGAAAAAATAATTTTAAAAATCGTTCGGGAAATGAGTTTACTCCCTGCTTACTTTCTTTGTATACATTCGACTATACGGGCCGAGCCGGGATTTACGGGAAATCGCGGGTTTTCGGTTGCCGGCGATTAAACTGCTTTCATTCGGCGTCTCATCAAAAATGAAAATATTTTTGAAAACTACAAGTCTCATGGGTTTTAGTGGTGAAAAAATAATTTTAAAAATCGTTCGGGAAATGAGTTTACTCCCTGCTTACTTTCTTTGTATACATTCGACTATACGGGATCCGGGATTTACGGGAAATCGCGGGTTTTCGGTTGCCGGCGATTAAACTGCTTTCATTCGGCGTCTCATCAAAAATGAAAATATTTTTGAAAACTACAAGTCTCATGGGTTTTAGTGGTGAAAAAATAATTTTAAAAATCGTTCGGGAAATGAGTTTACTCCCTGCTTACTTTCTTTGTATACATTCGACTATACGGGCCGACCGGGATTTACGGGAAATCGCGGGTTTTCGGTTGCCGGCGATTAAACTGCTTTCATTCGGCGTCTCATCAAAAATGAAAATTTTTTGAAAACTACAAGTCTCATGGGTTTTAGTGGTGAAAAAATAATTTTAAAAATCGTTCGGGAAATGAGTTTACTCCCTGCTTACTTTCTTTGTATACATTCGACTATACGGGATTTACGGGAAATCGCGGGTTTTCGGTTGCCGGCGATTAAACTGCTTTCATTCGGCGTCTCATCAAAAATGAAAATATTTTTGAAAACTACAAGTCTCATGGGTTTTAGTGGTGAAAAAATAATTTTAAAAATCGTTCGGGAAATGAGTTTACTCCCTGCTTACTTTCTTTGTATACATTCGACTATACGGGATGGGATTTACGGGAAATCGCGGGTTTTCGGTTGCCGGCGATTAAACTGCTTTCATTCGGCGTCTCATCAAAAATGAAAATATTTTTGAAAACTACAAGTCTCATGGGTTTTAGTGGTGAAAAAATAATTTTAAAAATCGTTCGGGAAATGAGTTTACTCCCTGCTACTTTCTTTGTATACATTCGACTATACGGGATTTACGGGAAATCGCGGGTTTTCGGTTGCCGGCGATTAAACTGCTTTCATTCGGCGTCTCATCAAAAATGAAAATTTTTGAAAACTACAAGTCTCATGGGTTTTAGTGGTGAAAAAATAATTTTAAAAATCGTTCGGGAAATGAGTTTACTCCCTGCTTACTTTCTTTGTATACATTCGACTATACGGGCGAGCCGGGATTTACGGGAAATCGCGGGTTTTCGGTTGCCGGCGATTAAACTGCTTTCATTCGGCGTCTCATCAAAAATGAAAATATTTTTGAAAACTACAAGTCTCATGGGTTTTAGTGGTGAAAAAATAATTTTAAAAATCGTTCGGGAAATGAGTTTACTCCCTGCTTACTTTCTTTGTATACATTCGACTATGGACGGGATTTACGGGAAATCGCGGGTTTTCGGTTGCCGGCGATTAAACTGCTTTCATTCGGCGTCTCATCAAAAATGAAAATATTTTTGAAAACTACAAGTCTCATGGGTTTTAGTGGTGAAAAAATAATTTTAAAAATCGTTCGGGAAATGAGTTTACTCCCTGCTTACTTTCTTTGTATACATTCGACTATACGGGGATTTACGGGAAATCGCGGGTTTTCGGTTGCCGGCGATTAAACTGCTTTCATTCGGCGTCTCATCAAAAATGAAAATATTTTTGAAAACTACAAGTCTCATGGGTTTTAGTGGTGAAAAAATAATTTTAAAAATCGTTCGGGAAATGAGTTTACTCCCTGCTTACTTTCTTTGTATACATTCGACTATACGGGATTTACGGGAAATCGCGGGTTTTCGGTTGCCGGCGATTAAACTGCTTTCATTCGGCGTCTCATCAAAAATGAAAATATTTTTGAAAACTACAAGTCTCATGGGTTTTAGTGGTGAAAAAATAATTTTAAAAATCGTTCGGGAAATGAGTTTACTCCCTGCTTACTTTCTTTGTATACATTCGACTATACGGGATTTACGGGAAATCGCGGGTTTTCGGTTGCCGGCGATTAAACTGCTTTCATTCGGCGTCTCATCAAAAATGAAAATATTTTTGAAAACTACAAGTCTCATGGGTTTTAGTGGTGAAAAAATAATTTTAAAAATCGTTCGGGAAATGAGTTTACTCCCTGCTTACTTTCTTTGTATACATTCGACTATACGGGATTTACGGGAAATCGCGGGTTTTCGGTTGCCGGCGATTAAACTGCTTTCATTCGGCGTCTCATCAAAAATGAAAATATTTTTGAAAACTACAAGTCTCATGGGTTTTAGTGGTGAAAAAATAATTTTAAAAATCGTTCGGGAAATGAGTTTACTCCCTGCTTACTTTCTTTGTATACATTCGACTATACGGGCCGAGCCGGGATTTACGGGAAATCGCGGGTTTTCGGTTGCCGGCGATTAAACTGCTTTCATTCGGCGTCTCATCAAAAATGAAAATATTTTTGAAAACTACAAGTCTCATGGGTTTTAGTGGTGAAAAAATAATTTTAAAAATCGTTCGGGAAATGAGTTTACTCCCTGTACTTTCTTTGTATACATTCGACTATACGGGCCGAGCCCGGGATTTACGGGAAATCGCGGGTTTTCGGTTGCCGGCGATTAAACTGCTTTCATTCGGCGTCTCATCAAAAATGAAAATATTTTTGAAAACTACAAGTCTCATGGGTTTTAGTGGTGAAAAAATAATTTTAAAAATCGTTCGGGAAATGAGTTTACTCCCTGCTTACTTTCTTTGTATACATTCGACTATACGGGATCCGGGATTTACGGGAAATCGCGGGTTTTCGGTTGCCGGCGATTAAACTGCTTTCATTCGGCGTCTCATCAAAAATGAAAATATTTTTGAAAACTACAAGTCTCATGGGTTTTAGTGGTGAAAAAATAATTTTAAAAATCGTTCGGGAAATGAGTTTACTCCTGCTTACTTTCTTTGTATACATTCGACTATACGGGATTTACGGGAAATCGCGGGTTTTCGGTTGCCGGCGATTAAACTGCTTTCATTCGGCGTCTCATCAAAAATGAAAATATTTTTGAAAACTACAAGTCTCATGGGTTTTAGTGGTGAAAAAATAATTTTAAAAATCGTTCGGGAAATGAGTTTACTCCCTGCTTACTTTCTTTGTATACATTCGACTATACCGGGATTTACGGGAAATCGCGGGTTTTCGGTTGCCGGCGATTAAACTGCTTTCATTCGGCGTCTCATCAAAAATGAAAATATTTTTGAAAACTACAAGTCTCATGGGTTTTAGTGGTGAAAAAATAATTTTAAAAATCGTTCGGGAAATGAGTTTACTCCCTGCTTACTTTCTTTGTATACATTCGACTATACCGAGCGGGATTTACGGGAAATCGCGGGTTTTCGGTTGCCGGCGATTAAACTGCTTTCATTCGGCGTCTCATCAAAAATGAAAATATTTTTGAAAACTACAAGTCTCATGGGTTTTAGTGGTGAAAAAATAATTTTAAAAATCGTTCGGGAAATGAGTTTACTCCCTGTACTTTCTTTGTATACATTCGACTATACGGGCCGAGCCGGGATTTACGGGAAATCGCGGGTTTTCGGTTGCCGGCGATTAAACTGCTTTCATTCGGCGTCTCATCAAAAATGAAAATATTTTTGAAAACTACAAGTCTCATGGGTTTTAGTGGTGAAAAAATAATTTTAAAAATCGTTCGGGAAATGAGTTTACTCCCTGTACTTTCTTTGTATACATTCGACTATACGGGATTTACGGGAAATCGCGGGTTTTCGGTTGCCGGCGATTAAACTGCTTTCATTCGGCGTCTCATCAAAAATGAAAATTTTTTGAAAACTACAAGTCTCATGGGTTTTAGTGGTGAAAAAATAATTTTAAAAATCGTTCGGGAAATGAGTTTACTCCCTGCTTACTTTCTTTGTATACATTCGACTATACGGGATTTACGGGAAATCGCGGGTTTTCGGTTGCCGGCGATTAAACTGCTTTCATTCGGCGTCTCATCAAAAATGAAAATATTTTTGAAAACTACAAGTCTCATGGGTTTTAGTGGTGAAAAAATAATTTTAAAAATCGTTCGGGAAATGAGTTTACTCCCTGCTTACTTTCTTTGTATACATTCGACTATACGGGATTTACGGGAAATCGCGGGTTTTCGGTTGCCGGCGATTAAACTGCTTTCATTCGGCGTCTCATCAAAAATGAAAATATTTTTGAAAACTACAAGTCTCATGGGTTTTAGTGGTGAAAAAATAATTTTAAAAATCGTTCGGGAAATGAGTTTACTCCCTGCTTACTTTCTTTGTATACATTCGACTATACGGGATTTACGGGAAATCGCGGGTTTTCGGTTGCCGGCGATTAAACTGCTTTCATTCGGCGTCTCATCAAAAATGAAAATATTTTTGAAAACTACAAGTCTCATGGGTTTTAGTGGTGAAAAAATAATTTTAAAAATCGTTCGGGAAATGAGTTTACTCCCTGTACTTTCTTTGTATACATTCGACTATACGGGATTTACGGGAAATCGCGGGTTTTCGGTTGCCGGCGATTAAACTGCTTTCATTCGGCGTCTCATCAAAAATGAAAATATTTTTGAAAACTACAAGTCTCATGGGTTTTAGTGGTGAAAAAATAATTTTAAAAATCGTTCGGGAAATGAGTTTACTCCCTGCTTACTTTCTTTGTATACATTCGACTATACGGGCCGAGCCGGGATTTACGGGAAATCGCGGGTTTTCGGTTGCCGGCGATTAAACTGCTTTCATTCGGCGTCTCATCAAAAATGAAAATATTTTTGAAAACTACAAGTCTCATGGGTTTTAGTGGTGAAAAAATAATTTTAAAAATCGTTCGGGAAATGAGTTTACTCCCTGTACTTTCTTTGTATACATTCGACTATACGGGCCGACGGGATTTACGGGAAATCGCGGGTTTTCGGTTGCCGGCGATTAAACTGCTTTCATTCGGCGTCTCATCAAAAATGAAAATATTTTTGAAAACTACAAGTCTCATGGGTTTTAGTGGTGAAAAAATAATTTTAAAAATCGTTCGGGAAATGAGTTTACTCCCTGCTTACTTTCTTTGTATACATTCGACTATACGGCCGAGGGATTTACGGGAAATCGCGGGTTTTCGGTTGCCGGCGATTAAACTGCTTTCATTCGGCGTCTCATCAAAAATGAAAATATTTTTGAAAACTACAAGTCTCATGGGTTTTAGTGGTGAAAAAATAATTTTAAAAATCGTTCGGGAAATGAGTTTACTCCCTGCTTACTTTCTTTGTATACATTCGACTATACGGGATTTACGGGAAATCGCGGGTTTTCGGTTGCCGGCGATTAAACTGCTTTCATTCGGCGTCTCATCAAAAATGAAAATATTTTTGAAAACTACAAGTCTCATGGGTTTTAGTGGTGAAAAAATAATTTTAAAAATCGTTCGGGAAATGAGTTTACTCCCTGCTTACTTTCTTTGTATACATTCGACTATACGGGATTTACGGGAAATCGCGGGTTTTCGGTTGCCGGCGATTAAACTGCTTTCATTCGGCGTCTCATCAAAAATGAAAATATTTTTGAAAACTACAAGTCTCATGGGTTTTAGTGGTGAAAAAATAATTTTAAAAATCGTTCGGGAAATGAGTTTACTCCCTGCTTACTTTCTTTGTATACATTCGACTATACGGGATTTACGGGAAATCGCGGGTTTTCGGTTGCCGGCGATTAAACTGCTTTCATTCGGCGTCTCATCAAAAATGAAAATATTTTTGAAAACTACAAGTCTCATGGGTTTTAGTGGTGAAAAAATAATTTTAAAAATCGTTCGGGAAATGAGTTTACTCCCTGTACTTTCTTTGTATACATTCGACTATACGAGCGGATTTACGGGAAATCGCGGGTTTTCGGTTGCCGGCGATTAAACTGCTTTCATTCGGCGTCTCATCAAAAATGAAAATATTTTTGAAAACTACAAGTCTCATGGGTTTTAGTGGTGAAAAAATAATTTTAAAAATCGTTCGGGAAATGAGTTTACTCCCTGCTTACTTTCTTTGTATACATTCGACTATACGGCCGAGCCGGGATTTACGGGAAATCGCGGGTTTTCGGTTGCCGGCGATTAAACTGTTTCATTCGGCGTCTCATCAAAAATGAAAATTTTTTGAAAACTACAAGTCTCATGGGTTTTAGTGGTGAAAAAATAATTTTAAAAATCGTTCGGGAAATGAGTTTACTCCCTGCTTACTTTCTTTGTATACATTCGACTATACGGCCGACGGGATTTACGGGAAATCGCGGGTTTTCGGTTGCCGGCGATTAAACTGCTTTCATTCGGCGTCTCATCAAAAATGAAAATATTTTTGAAAACTACAAGTCTCATGGGTTTTAGTGGTGAAAAAATAATTTTAAAAATCGTTCGGGAAATGAGTTTACTCCCTGCTTACTTTCTTTGTATACATTCGACTATACGGGATTTACGGGAAATCGCGGGTTTTCGGTTGCCGGCGATTAAACTTTTCATTCGGCGTCTCATCAAAAATGAAAATATTTTTGAAAACTACAAGTCTCATGGGTTTTAGTGGTGAAAAAATAATTTTAAAAATCGTTCGGGAAATGAGTTTACTCCCTGTACTTTCTTTGTATACATTCGACTATACGGGCCGAGCCGGGATTTACGGGAAATCGCGGGTTTTCGGTTGCCGGCGATTAAACTGCTTTCATTCGGCGTCTCATCAAAAATGAAAATTTTTTGAAAACTACAAGTCTCATGGGTTTTAGTGGTGAAAAAATAATTTTAAAAATCGTTCGGGAAATGAGTTTACTCCCTGTACTTTCTTTGTATACATTCGACTATACGCCGAGCGGGATTTACGGGAAATCGCGGGTTTTCGGTTGCCGGCGATTAAACTGTTTCATTCGGCGTCTCATCAAAAATGAAAATATTTTTGAAAACTACAAGTCTCATGGGTTTTAGTGGTGAAAAAATAATTTTAAAAATCGTTCGGGAAATGAGTTTACTCCCTGCTTACTTTCTTTGTATACATTCGACTATACGGGATTTACGGGAAATCGCGGGTTTTCGGTTGCCGGCGATTAAACTGCTTTCATTCGGCGTCTCATCAAAAATGAAAATATTTTTGAAAACTACAAGTCTCATGGGTTTTAGTGGTGAAAAAATAATTTTAAAAATCGTTCGGGAAATGAGTTTACTCCCTGCTTACTTTCTTTGTATACATTCGACTATACGGGATTTACGGGAAATCGCGGGTTTTCGGTTGCCGGCGATTAAACTGCTTTCATTCGGCGTCTCATCAAAAATGAAAATATTTTGAAAACTACAAGTCTCATGGGTTTTAGTGGTGAAAAAATAATTTTAAAAATCGTTCGGGAAATGAGTTTACTCCCTGTACTTTCTTTGTATACATTCGACTATACGAGGGATTTACGGGAAATCGCGGGTTTTCGGTTGCCGGCGATTAAACTGCTTTCATTCGGCGTCTCATCAAAAATGAAAATATTTTTGAAAACTACAAGTCTCATGGGTTTTAGTGGTGAAAAAATAATTTTAAAAATCGTTCGGGAAATGAGTTTACTCCCTGTACTTTCTTTGTATACATTCGACTATACGGCCGAGGGATTTACGGGAAATCGCGGGTTTTCGGTTGCCGGCGATTAAACTGCTTTCATTCGGCGTCTCATCAAAAATGAAAATATTTTTGAAAACTACAAGTCTCATGGGTTTTAGTGGTGAAAAAATAATTTTAAAAATCGTTCGGGAAATGAGTTTACTCCCTGCTTACTTTCTTTGTATACATTCGACTATACGGCCGAGCCGGGATTTACGGGAAATCGCGGGTTTTCGGTTGCCGGCGATTAAACTGCTTTCATTCGGCGTCTCATCAAAAATGAAAATTTTTTGAAAACTACAAGTCTCATGGGTTTTAGTGGTGAAAAAATAATTTTAAAAATCGTTCGGGAAATGAGTTTACTCCCTGCTTACTTTCTTTGTATACATTCGACTATACGGCCGACGGGATTTACGGGAAATCGCGGGTTTTCGGTTGCCGGCGATTAAACTGCTTTCATTCGGCGTCTCATCAAAAATGAAAATATTTTTGAAAACTACAAGTCTCATGGGTTTTAGTGGTGAAAAAATAATTTTAAAAATCGTTCGGGAAATGAGTTTACTCCCTGCTTACTTTCTTTGTATACATTCGACTATACGGGATTTACGGGAAATCGCGGGTTTTCGGTTGCCGGCGATTAAACTGCTTTCATTCGGCGTCTCATCAAAAATGAAAATATTTTTGAAAACTACAAGTCTCATGGGTTTTAGTGGTGAAAAAATAATTTTAAAAATCGTTCGGGAAATGAGTTTACTCCCTGCTTACTTTCTTTGTATACATTCGACTATACGGGATTTACGGGAAATCGCGGGTTTTCGGTTGCCGGCGATTAAACTGCTTTCATTCGGCGTCTCATCAAAAATGAAAATATTTTTGAAAACTACAAGTCTCATGGGTTTTAGTGGTGAAAAAATAATTTTAAAAATCGTTCGGGAAATGAGTTTACTCCCTGCTTACTTTCTTTGTATACATTCGACTATACGGCCGAGCCGGGATTTACGGGAAATCGCGGGTTTTCGGTTGCCGGCGATTAAACTGCTTTCATTCGGCGTCTCATCAAAAATGAAAATATTTTTGAAAACTACAAGTCTCATGGGTTTTAGTGGTGAAAAAATAATTTTAAAAATCGTTCGGGAAATGAGTTTACTCCCTGCTTACTTTCTTTGTATACATTCGACTATACGGGATTTACGGGAAATCGCGGGTTTTCGGTTGCCGGCGATTAAACTGCTTTCATTCGGCGTCTCATCAAAAATGAAAATTTTTTGAAAACTACAAGTCTCATGGGTTTTAGTGGTGAAAAAATAATTTTAAAAATCGTTCGGGAAATGAGTTTACTCCCTGCTTACTTTCTTTGTATACATTCGACTATACGGGATTTACGGGAAATCGCGGGTTTTCGGTTGCCGGCGATTAAACTGCTTTCATTCGGCGTCTCATCAAAAATGAAAATATTTTTGAAAACTACAAGTCTCATGGGTTTTAGTGGTGAAAAAATAATTTTAAAAATCGTTCGGGAAATGAGTTTACTCCCTGCTTACTTTCTTTGTATACATTCGACTATACGGGATTTACGGGAAATCGCGGGTTTTCGGTTGCCGGCGATTAAACTGCTTTCATTCGGCGTCTCATCAAAAATGAAAATTTTTTGAAAACTACAAGTCTCATGGGTTTTAGTGGTGAAAAAATAATTTTAAAAATCGTTCGGGAAATGAGTTTACTCCCTGCTTACTTTCTTTGTATACATTCGACTATACGGGATTTACGGGAAATCGCGGGTTTTCGGTTGCCGGCGATTAAACTGCTTTCATTCGGCGTCTCATCAAAAATGAAAATATTTTTGAAAACTACAAGTCTCATGGGTTTTAGTGGTGAAAAAATAATTTTAAAAATCGTTCGGGAAATGAGTTTACTCCCTGTACTTTCTTTGTATACATTCGACTATACGGGATTTACGGGAAATCGCGGGTTTTCGGTTGCCGGCGATTAAACTGCTTTCATTCGGCGTCTCATCAAAAATGAAAATTTTTTGAAAACTACAAGTCTCATGGGTTTTAGTGGTGAAAAAATAATTTAAAAATCGTTCGGGAAATGAGTTTACTCCCTGCTTACTTTCTTTGTATACATTCGACTATACGGCGACGGGATTTACGGGAAATCGCGGGTTTTCGGTTGCCGGCGATTAAACTGCTTTCATTCGGCGTCTCATCAAAAATGAAAATATTTTTGAAAACTACAAGTCTCATGGGTTTTAGTGGTGAAAAAATAATTTTAAAAATCGTTCGGGAAATGAGTTTACTCCCTGCTTACTTTCTTTGTATACATTCGACTATACGGGATTTACGGGAAATCGCGGGTTTTCGGTTGCCGGCGATTAAACTGCTTTCATTCGGCGTCTCATCAAAAATGAAAATATTTTTGAAAACTACAAGTCTCATGGGTTTTAGTGGTGAAAAAATAATTTTAAAAATCGTTCGGGAAATGAGTTTACTCCCTGCTTACTTTCTTTGTATACATTCGACTATACGGATTTACGGGAAATCGCGGGTTTTCGGTTGCCGGCGATTAAACTGCTTTCATTCGGCGTCTCATCAAAAATGAAAATATTTTTGAAAACTACAAGTCTCATGGGTTTTAGTGGTGAAAAAATAATTTTAAAAATCGTTCGGGAAATGAGTTTACTCCCTGCTTACTTTCTTTGTATACATTCGACTATACCGAGGGATTTACGGGAAATCGCGGGTTTTCGGTTGCCGGCGATTAAACTGCTTTCATTCGGCGTCTCATCAAAAATGAAAATATTTTTGAAAACTACAAGTCTCATGGGTTTTAGTAAAAAATAATTTTAAAAATCGTTCGGGAAATGAGTTTACTCCCTGCTTACTTTCTTTGTATACATTCGACTATACGGGATTTACGGGAAATCGCGGGTTTTCGGTTGCCGGCGATTAAACTGCTTTCATTCGGCGTCTCATCAAAAATGAAAATATTTTTGAAAACTACAAGTCTCATGGGTTTTAGTGGTGAAAAAATAATTTTAAAAATCGTTCGGGAAATGAGTTTACTCCTGCTTACTTTCTTTGTATACATTCGACTATACGGGATTTACGGGAAATCGCGGGTTTTCGGTTGCCGGCGATTAAACTGCTTTCATTCGGCGTCTCATCAAAAATGAAAATATTTTTGAAAACTACAAGTCTCATGGGTTTTAGTGGTGAAAAAATAATTTTAAAAATCGTTCGGGAAATGAGTTTACTCCCTGCTTACTTTCTTTGTATACATTCGACTATACGGGATTTACGGGAAATCGCGGGTTTTCGGTTGCCGGCGATTAAACTGCTTTCATTCGGCGTCTCATCAAAAATGAAAATATTTTTGAAAACTACAAGTCTCATGGGTTTTAGTGGTGAAAAAATAATTTTAAAAATCGTTCGGGAAATGAGTTTACTCCCTGCTTACTTTCTTTGTATACATTCGACTATACGGGATTTACGGGAAATCGCGGGTTTTCGGGTTGCCGGCGATTAAACTGCTTTCATTCGGCGTCTCATCAAAAATGAAAATATTTTTGAAAACTACAAGTCTCATGGGTTTTAGTGGTGAAAAAATAATTTTAAAAATCGTTCGGGAAATGAGTTTACTCCCTGCTTACTTTCTTTGTATACATTCGACTATACGGCCGAGCCGGGATTTACGGGAAATCGCGGGTTTTCGGTTGCCGGCGATTAAACTGCTTTCATTCGGCGTCTCATCAAAAATGAAATATTTTTGAAAACTACAAGTCTCATGGGTTTTAGTGGTGAAAAAATAATTTTAAAAATCGTTCGGGAAATGAGTTTACTCCCTGCTTACTTTCTTTGTATACATTCGACTATACGGGATTTACGGGAAATCGCGGGTTTTCGGTTGCCGGCGATTAAACTGCTTTCATTCGGCGTCTCATCAAAAATGAAAATATTTTTGAAAACTACAAGTCTCATGGGTTTTAGTGGTGAAAAAATAATTTTAAAAATCGTTCGGGAAATGAGTTTACTCCCTGCTTACTTTCTTTGTATACATTCGACTATACGGGATTTACGGGAAATCGCGGGTTTTCGGTTGCCGGCGATTAAACTGCTTTCATTCGGCGTCTCATCAAAAATGAAAATTTTTTGAAAACTACAAGTCTCATGGGTTTTAGTGGTGAAAAAATAATTTTAAAAATCGTTCGGGAAATGAGTTTACTCCCTGCTTACTTTCTTTGTATACATTCGACTATACGAGCCGGATTTACGGGAAATCGCGGGTTTTCGGTTGCCGGCGATTAAACTGCTTTCATTCGGCGTCTCATCAAAAATGAAAATATTTTTGAAAACTACAAGTCTCATGGTATTTAGTGGTGAAAAAATTTTAAAAATCGTTCGGGAAATGAGTTTACTCCCTGCTTACTTTCTTTGTATACTTTCGACTATACGGGATTTACGGGAAATCGCGGGTTTTCGGTTGCCGGCGATTAAACTGCTTTCATTCGGCGTCTCATCAAAAATGAAAATATTTTTGAAAACTACAAGTCTCATGGGTTTTAGTGGTGAAAAAATAATTTTAAAAATCGTTCGGGAAATGAGTTTACTCCCTGCTTACTTTCTTTGTATACATTCGACTATACGGGATTTACGGGAAATCGCGGGTTTTCGGTTGCCGGCGATTAAACTGCTTTCATTCGGCGTCTCATCAAAAATGAAAATATTTTTGAAAACTACAAGTCTCATGGGTTTTAGTGGTGAAAAATAATTTTAAAAATCGTTCGGGAAATGAGTTTACTCCCTGCTTACTTTCTTTGTATACATTCGACTATACGGGATTTACGGGAAATCGCGGGTTTTCGGTTTGCCGGCGATTAAACTGCTTTCATTGCGTCATTCATCAAAAATGAAAATTTTTTGAAAACTACAAGTCTCATGGTTTTAGTGGTGAAAAAATTTTAAAAATCGTTCGGGAAATGAGTTTACTCCCTGCTTACTTTCTTTGTTATACATTCGACTATACGGGATTTACGGGAAATCGCGGGTTTTCGGTTGCCGGCGATTAAACTGCTTTCATTCGGCGTCTCATCAAAAATGAAAATATTTTTGAAAACTACAAGTCTCATGGGTTTTAGTGGTGAAAAAATAATTTTAAAAATCGTTCGGGAAATGAGTTTACTCCCTGCTTACTTTCTTTGTATACATTCACTATACGGGCCGAGCGGATTTACGGGAAATCGCGGGTTTTCGGTTGCCGGCGATTAAACTGCTTTCATTCGGCGTCTCATCAAAAATGAAAATTTTTTGAAAACTACAAGTCTCATGGGTTTTAGTGGTGAAAAAATAATTTTAAAAATCGTTCGGGAAATGAGTTTACTCCCTGTACTTTCTTTGTATACATTCGACTATACGTGCCGAGCCCGGGATTTACGGGAAATCGCGGGTTTTGGGTTGCCGGCGATTAAACTGCTTTCATTCGGCGTCTCATCAAAAATGAAAATATTTTTGAAAACTACAAGTCTCATGGGTTTTAGTGGTGAAAAAATAATTTTAAAAATCGTTCGGGAAATGAGTTTATCCCTGCTTACTTTCTTTGTATACATTCGACTATACGGGATTTACGGGAAATCGCGGGTTTTCGGTTGCCGGCGATTAAAACTGCTTTCATTCGGCGTCTCATCAAAATGAAAATATTTTTGAAAACTACAAGTCTCATGGGTTTTAGTGGTGAAAAAATAATTTTAAAAATCGTTCGGGAAATGAGTTTACTCCCTGCTTACTTTCTTTGTATACATTCGACTATACGGGATTTACGGGAAATCGCGGGTTTTCGGTTGCCGGCGATTAAACTGCTTTCATTCGGCGTCTCATCAAAAATGAAAATATTTTTAAAACTACAAGTCTCATGGGTTTTAGTGGTGAAAAAATAATTTTAAAAATCGTTCGGGAAATGAGTTTACTCCTGCTTACTTTCTTTGTATACATTCATATACGGGCCGAGCCGGGATTTACGGGAAATCGCGGGTTTTCGGTTGCCGGCGATTAAACTGTTTCATTCGGCGTCTCATCAAAAATGAAAATTTTTTGAAAACTACAAGTCTCATGGGTTTTAGTGGTGAAAAAATAATTTTAAAAATCGTTCGGGAAATGAGTTTACTCCCTGCTTACTTTCTTTGTATACATTCCACTATACGGGCCGAGCCGGGATTTACGGGAAATCGCGGGTTTTCGGTTGCCGGCGATTAAACTGCTTTCATTCGGCGTCTCATCAAAAATGAAAATATTTTGAAAACTACAAGTCTCATGGGTTTTAGTGGTGAAAAAATAATTTAAAAATCGTTCGGGAAAATGAGTTTACTTCCCTGCTTACTTTCTTTGTATACATTCGACTATACGGGATTTACGGGAAATCGCGGGTTTTCGGTTGCCGGAGATTAAACTGCTTTCATTCGGCGTCTCATCAAAAATGAATATTTTTGAAAACTACAAGTCTCATGGGTTTTAGTGGTGAAAAAATAATTTTAAAAATCGTTCGGGAAATGAGTTTACTCCTGCTTACTTTCTTTGTATACATTCGACTATACGGGCCGAGCCCGGGATTTACGGGAAATCGCGGGTTTTCGGTTGCCGGCGATTAAACTGCTTTCATTCGGCGTCTCATCAAATGAAAAATATTTTTGAAAACTACAAGTCTCATGGGTTTTTAGTGGTGAAAAAATAATTTTAAAAATCGTTCGGGAAATGAGTTTACTCCCTGCTTACTTTCTTTGTATACATTCGACTATACGGGGATATTTACGGGAAATCGCGGGTTTTCGGTTGCCGGATTAAACTGCTTTCATTCGGCGTCTCATCAAAAATGAAAATATTTTTGAAATACAAGTCTCATGGGTTTTAGTGGTGAAAAAATAATTTTAAAAATCGTTCGGGAAATGAGTTTACTCCTGCTTACTTTCTTTGTATACATTCGACTATACGGGCCGAGCCGGGATTTACGGGAAATCGCGGGTTTTCGGTTGCCGGCGATTAAACTGCTTTCATTCGGCGTCTCATCAAAAATGAAAATATTTTTGAAAACTACAAGTCTCATGGGTTTTAGTGGTGAAAAAATAATTTTAAAAATCGTTCGGGAAATGAGTTTACTCCCTGCTACTTTCTTTGTATACATTCGACTACGGGCCGATCGGGATTTACGGGAAATCGCGGGTTTTCGGTTGCCGGCGATTAAACTGCTTTCATTCGGCGTCTCATCAAAAATGAAAATATTTTTGAAAACTACAAGTCTCATGGGTTTTAGTGGTGAAAAAATAATTTTAAAAATCGTTCGGGAAATGAGTTTACTCCCTGCTTACTTTCTTTGTATACATTCGACTATACGGGCAGGATTTACGGGAAATCGCGGGTTTTCGGTTGCCGGCGATTAAACTGCTTTCATTCGGCGTCTCATCAAAAATGAAAATATTTTTGAAAACTACAAGTCTCATGGGTTTTAGTGGTGAAAAAATAATTTTAAAAATCGTTCGGGAAATGAGTTTACTCCCTGCTTACTTTCTTTGTATACATTCGACTATACGGGCCGAGCCGGGATTTACGGGAAATCGCGGGTTTTCGGTTGCCGGATTAAACTGCTTTCATTCGGCGTCTCATCAAAAATGAAAATATTTTTGAAAAACAAGTCTCATGGGTTTTAGTGGTGAAAAAATAATTTTAAAAATCGTTCGGGAAATGAGTTTACTCCCTGCTTACTTTCTTTGTATACATTCGACTATACGGGATTTACGGGAAATCGCGGGTTTTCGGTTGCCGGATTAAACTGCTTTCATTCGGCGTCTCATCAAAAATGAAAATATTTTTGAAAACTACAAGTCTCATGGGTTTTAGTGGTGAAAAAATAATTTTAAAAATCGTTCGGGAAATGAGTTTACTCCCTGCTTACTTTCTTTGTATACATTCGACTATACGGCCGAGCCGGGATTTACGGGAAATCGCGGGTTTTCGGTTGCCGGAGATTAAACTGCTTTCATTCGGCGTCTCATCAAAAATGAAAATATTTTTGAAAACTACAAGTCTCATGGGTTTTAGTGGTGAAAAAATAATTTTAAAAATCGTTCGGGAAATGAGTTTACTCCCTGCTACTTTCTTTGTATACATTCGACTATACGGGCCGAGCCGGGATTTACGGGAAATCGCGGGTTTTCGGTTGCCGGCGATTAAACTGCTTTCATTCGGCGTCTCATCAAAAATGAAAATATTTTTGAAAACTACAAGTCTCATGGGTTTTAGTGGTGAAAAAATAATTTTAAAAATCGTTCGGGAAATGAGTTTACTCCTGCTTACTTTCTTTGTATACATTCGACTATACGGGATTTACGGGAAATCGCGGGTTTTCGGTTGCCGGCGATTAAACTGCTTTCATTCGGCGTCTCATCAAAAATGAAAATATTTTTGAAAACTACAAGTCTCATGGGTTTTAGTGGTGAAAAAATAATTTTAAAAATCGTTCGGGAAATGAGTTTACTCCCTGCTTACTTTCTTTGTATACATTCGACTATACGGGATTTACGGGAAATCGCGGGTTTTCGGTTGCCGGCGATTAAACTGCTTTCATTCGGCGTCTCATCAAAAATGAAAATATTTTTGAAAACTACAAGTCTCATGGGTTTTAGTGGTGAAAAAATAATTTTAAAAATCGTTCGGGAAATGAGTTTACTCCCTGCTACTTTCTTTGTATACATTCGACTATACGGCCGAGCCGGGATTTACGGGAAATCGCGGGTTTTCGGTTGCCGGAGATTAAACTGGTTTCATTCGGCGTCTCATCAAAAATGAAAATATTTTTGAAAAACAAGTCTCATGGGTTTTAGTGGTGAAAAAATAATTTTAAAAATCGTTCGGGAAATGAGTTTACTCCCTGCTTACTTTCTTTGTATACATTCGACTATACGGGCCGAGCCGGGATTTACGGGAAATCGCGGGTTTTCGGTTGCCGGCGATTAAACTGCTTTCATTCGGCGTCTCATCAAAAATGAAAATATTTTTGAAAACTACAAGTCTCATGGGTTTTAGTGGTGAAAAAATAATTTTAAAAATCGTTCGGGAAATGAGTTTACTCCCTGCTTACTTTCTTTGTATACATTCGACTATACGGGATTTACGGGAAATCGCGGGTTTTCGGTTGCCGGCGATTAAACTGCTTTCATTCGGCGTCTCATCAAAAATGAAAATATTTTTGAAAACTACAAGTCTCATGGGTTTTAGTGGTGAAAAAATAATTTTAAAAATCGTTCGGGAAATGAGTTTACTCCCTGCTTACTTTCTTTGTATACATTCGACTATACGGGATTTACGGGAAATCGCGGGTTTTCGGTTGCCGGCGATTAAACTGCTTTCATTCGGCGTCTCATCAAAAATGAAAATATTTTTGAAAACTACAAGTCTCATGGGTTTTAGTGGTGAAAAAATAATTTTAAAAATCGTTCGGGAAATGAGTTTACTCCCTGCTACTTTCTTTGTATACATTCGACTATACGGGCCGAGCCGGGATTTACGGGAAATCGCGGGTTTTCGGTTGCCGGCGATTAAACTGCTTTCATTCGGCGTCTCATCAAAAATGAAAATTTTTGAAAACTACAAGTCTCATGGGTTTTAGTGGTGAAAAAATAATTTTAAAAATCGTTCGGGAAATGAGTTTACTCCCTGCTACTTTCTTTGTATACATTCCATACGGGCCGAGCCGGGATTTACGGGAAATCGCGGGTTTTCGGTTTCCGGAGATTAAACTGCTTTCATTCGGCGTCTCATCAAAAATGAAAATATTTTTGAAAACTACAAGTCTCATGGGTTTTAGTGGTGAAAAAATAATTTTAAAAATCGTTCGGGAAATGAGTTTACTCCCTGCTTACTTTCTTTGTATACATTCGACTATACGGGCCGAGTCCGGGATTTACGGGAAATCGCGGGTTTTCGGTTGCCGGCGATTAAACTGCTTTCATTCGGCGTCTCATCAAAAATGAAAATATTTTTAAAACTACAAGTCTCATGGGTTTTAGTGGTGAAAAAATAATTTTAAAAATCGTTCGGGAAATGAGTTTACTCCCTGCTTACTTTCTTTGTATACATTCGACTATACGGGATTTACGGGAAATCGCGGGTTTTTTGCCGGCGATTAAACTGCTTTCATTCGGCGTCTCATCAAAAATGAAAATATTTTTGAAAACTACAAGTCTCATGGGTTTTAGTGGTGAAAAAATAATTTTAAAAATCGTTCGGGAAATGAGTTTACTCCCTGCTACTTTCTTTGTATACATTCGACTATACGGGCCGAGCCGGGATTTACGGGAAATCGCGGGTTTTCGGTTGCCGGCGATTAAACTGCTTTCATTCGGCGTCTCATCAAAAATGAAAATATTTTTGAAAACTACAAGTCTCATGGGTTTTAGTGGTGAAAAAATAATTTTAAAAATCGTTCGGGAAATGAGTTTACTCCCTGCTTACTTTCTTTGTATACATTCGACTATACGGGATTTACGGGAAATCGCGGGTTTTCGGTTGCCGGCGATTAAACTGCTTTCATTCGGCGTCTCATCAAAAATGAAAATATTTTTGAAAACTACAAGTCTCATGGGTTTTAGTGGTGAAAAAATAATTTTAAAAATCGTTCGGGAAATGAGTTTACTCCCTGCTACTTTCTTTGTATACATTCGACTATACGGCCGAGCCGGATTTACGGGAAATCGCGGGTTTTCGGTTGCCGGCGATTAAACTGCTTTCATTCGGCGTCTCATCAAAAATGAAAATATTTTTGAAAACTGCAAGTCTCATGGGTTTTAGTGGTGAAAAAATAATTTTAAAAATCGTTCGGGAAATGAGTTTACTGCCTGCTTACTTTCTTTGTATACATTCGACTATACGGGCGATTGCGGGATTTACGGGAAATCGCGGGTTTTCGGTTGCCGGCGATTAAACTGCTTTCATTCGGCGTCTCATCAAAAATGAAAATATTTTTGAAAACTACAAGTCTCATGGGTTTTAGTGGTGAAAAAATAATTTTAAAAATCGTTCGGGAAATGAGTTTACTCCCTGCTTACTTTCTTTGTATACATTCGACTATACGGGATTTACGGGAAATCGCGGGTTTTCGGTTGCCGGCGATTAAACTGCTTTCATTCGGCGTCTCATCAAAAATGAAAATATTTTTGAAAACTACAAGTCTCATGGGTTTTAGTGGTGAAAAAATAATTTTAAAAATCGTTCGGGAAATGAGTTTACTCCTGCTTACTTTCTTTGTATACATTCGACTATACGGGATTTACGGGAAATCGCGGGTTTTCGGTTGCCGGCGATTAAACTGCTTTCATTCGGCGTCTCATCAAAAATGAAAATATTTTTGA
Organism: Hydractinia echinata; assembly: GCA_030067915.1. Lineage (NCBI taxonomy): Eukaryota > Metazoa > Cnidaria > Hydrozoa > Anthoathecata > Hydractiniidae > Hydractinia > Hydractinia echinata. The sequence goes on from JASGCC010002253.1 coordinate 26,521, forward strand.
AAACTACAAGTCTCATGGGTTTTAGTGGTGAAAAAATAATTTTAAAAATCGTTCGGGAAATGAGTTTACTCCCTGCTTACTTTCTTTGTATACATTCCTCTATACGGGCCGAGCCGGGATTTACGGGAAATCGCGGGTTTTCGGTTGCCGGCGATTAAACTGCTTTCATTCGGCGTCTCATCAAAAATGAAAACATTTTTGAAAACTACAAGTCTCATGGGTTTTAGTGGTGAAAAAATAATTTTAAAAATCGTTCGGGAAATGAGTTTACTCCCTGCTACTTTCTTTGTATACATTCGACTATCCGAGCGGGATTTACGGGAAATCGCGGGTTTTCGGTTGCCGGCGATTAAACTGCTTTCATTCGGCGTCTCATCAAAAATGAAAATATTTTTGAAAACTACAAGTCTCATGGGTTTTAGTGGTGAAAAAATAATTTTAAAAATCGTTCGGGAAATGAGTTTACTCCCTGCTTACTTTCTTTGTATACATTCGACTATACGGGCCGAGCCGGGATTTACGGGAAATCGCGGGTTTTCGGTTGCCGGCGATTAAACTGCTTTCATTCGGCGTCTCATCAAAAATGAAAATATTTTTAAAACTACAAGTCTCATGGGTTTTAGTGGTGAAAAAATAATTTTAAAAATCGTTCGGGAAATGAGTTTACTCCCTGCTTACTTTCTTTGTATACATTCGACTATACGGGATTTACGGGAAATCGCGGGTTTTTTGCCGGCGATTAAACTGCTTTCATTCGGCGTCTCATCAAAAATGAAAAATTTTTGAAAACTACAAGTCTCATGGGTTTTAGTGGTGAAAAAATAATTTTAAAAATCGTTCGGGAAATGAGTTTACTCCCTGCTTACTTTCTTTGTATACATTCGACTATACGGCCGAGCCGGGATTTACGGGAAATCGCGGGTTTTCGGTTGCCGGCGATTAAACTGCTTTCATTCGGCGTCTCATCAAAAATGAAAATATTTTTGAAAACTACAAGTCTCATGGGTTTTAGTGGTGAAAAAATAATTTTAAAAATCGTTCGGGAAATGAGTTTACTCCCTGCTTACTTTCTTTGTATACATTCGACTATACGGGATTTACGGGAAATCGCGGGTTTTCGGTTGCCGGCGATTAAACTGCTTTCATTCGGCGTCTCATCAAAAATGAAAATATTTTTGAAAACTACAAGTCTCATGGGTTTTAGTGGTGAAAAAATAATTTTAAAAATCGTTCGGGAAATGAGTTTACTCCCTGCTTACTTTCTTTGTATACATTCGACTATACGGGATTTACGGGAAATCGCGGGTTTTCGGTTGCCGGCGATTAAACTGCTTTCATTCGGCGTCTCATCAAAAATGAAAATATTTTTGAAAACTACAAGTCTCATGGGTTTTAGTGGTGAAAAAATAATTTTAAAAATCGTTCGGGAAATGAGTTTACTCCCTGCTACTTTCTTTGTATACATTCGACTATACGGGCCGAGCCGGGATTTACGGGAAATCGCGGGTTTTCGGTTGCCGGCGATTAAACTGTTTCATTCGGCGTCTCATCAAAAATGAAAATATTTTTGAAAACTACAAGTCTCATGGGTTTTAGTGGTGAAAAATAATTTTAAAAATCGTTCGGGAAATGAGTTTACTCCTGCTTACTTTCTTTGTATACATTCGACTATACGGGATTGGGATTTACGGGAAATCGCGGGTTTTTTGCCGGCGATTAAACTGCTTTCATTCGGCGTCTCATCAAAAATGAAAATATTTTTGAAAACTACAAGTCTCATGGGTTTTAGTGGTGAAAAAATAATTTTAAAAATCGTTCGGGAAATGAGTTTACTCCTGCTTACTTTCTTTGTATACATTCGACTATACGGGATTTACGGGAAATCGCGGGTTTTCGGTTGCCGGCGATTAAACTGCTTTCATTCGGCGTCTCATCAAAAATGAAAATATTTTTGAAAACTACAAGTCTCATGGGTTTTAGTGGTGAAAAAATAATTTTAAAAATCGTTCGGGAAATGAGTTTACTCCCTGCTTACTTTCTTTGTATACATTCGACTATACGGGATTTACGGGAAATCGCGGGTTTTCGGTTGCCGGCGATTAAACTGCTTTCATTCGGCGTCTCATCAAAATGAAAATATTTTGAAAACTACAAGTCTCATGGGTTTTAGTGGTGAAAAAATAATTTTAAAAATCGTTCGGGAAATGAGTTTACTCCCTGCTTACTTTCTTTGTATACATTCGACTATACGGGATTTACGGGAAATCGCGGGTTTTCGGTTTCCGGCGATTAAACTGCTTTCATTCGGCGTCTCATCAAAAATGAAAATATTTTTGAAAAACAAGTCTCATGGGTTTTAGTGGTGAAAAAATAATTTTAAAAATCGTTCGGGAAATGAGTTTACTCCCTGCTTACTTTCTTTGTATACATTCGACTATACGGGAGCGGGATTTACGGGAAATCGCGGGTTTTCGGTTGCCGGCGATTAAACTGCTTTCATTCGGCGTCTCATCAAAAATGAAAATATTTTTGAAAACTACAAGTCTCATGGGTTTTAGTGGTGAAAAAATAATTTTAAAAATCGTTCGGGAAATGAGTTTACTCCCTGCTACTTTCTTTGTATACATTCGACTATACGGGCCGAGCCGGGATTTACGGGAAATCGCGGGTTTTCGGTTTCCGAGATTAAACTGGTTTCATTCGGCGTCTCATCAAAAATGAAATATTTTTGAAAACTACAAGTCTCATGGTTTTAGTGGTGAAAAATAATTTTAAAAAATCGTTCGGGAAATGAGTTTACTCCCTGGGTACTTTCTTTGTATACATTCCACTATACGGGCCGAGCCCGGGATTTACGGGAAATCGCGGGTTTTCGGTTGCCGGAGATTAAACTGCTTTCATTCGGCGTCTCATCAAAATGAAAATATTTTTGAAAATGCAAGTCTCATGGTTTAGTGGTGAAAAAATAATTTTAAAAATCGTTCGGGAAAATGAGTT
>JASGCC010002255.1:0-29507 GCA_030067915.1 Hydractinia echinata
TCATGAAAGAAGAAGTGATATCCTCCTTCCCATCCCACTTTGACCTGGATGGCTACCCCTGTGTGCCATTTCAATAGCTGTTTGGTGTAGGCTTTCGGGAAGAATGATTCGTTCACCTTTAAACAAAACGCCATTTCCTGCGTAAGTAATTTCGGGTAAGATACTTGCAAACTTTTTCAATTTGCTGTCTGCGGATTTGTGTACCCATGTTCTTCCTTCCTTCACCAATTCTGTGACCTGTTGAAGGGTGTCATCTTCCATTGCTGCTCTTGCTCTCTCCGCTATGCCAATGTGATCAATCACCGGTGTAGTGTGGAGCATGTAGAGTAGATTATTTAGGTCCTCTGATTCATCTTGTTCATCCTTGGGAATCAGCTGGATATCCTTTGCCCTTCTAGAAACAAAATCTACTTGGTTTAGTTTGCCTTTTACGTATGTGACAATGAACCTGATGTCTTGGTGCCTCATCTTAATTCTTTCAGTTCGAATAGACCCAGATTTGTTACCATTGAAGATTGAACATAGAGGCTTGTGGTCTGTCACGACTGTTATAGGATTTGGTGCTCCAACTATGTAATTTCGAAACCTTCTCAGTCCAAAATCGATCCCTAAACCTTCAAGATCTAGTTGTGGGTATCTTCCTTCAGCTGGTTTGGTGGTGCGAGATGCAAACGCGACAGGCCTGATGATTTGTTTATCGTCTTTCTGTCCGAACATGGAGCCAAGACCTGTGATATGTGCATCTGTCAGTATGTAGATGTCTTTCTTCATGTCAAAGTATCGTAGCAAGGTGTCCTTTTTAAATTCCTGCAGAAGCAACTCAAAACAGGATTGGTGTTCAGCATTCCAGCGAAATCTCACTTTACTTTTTGTCAGCTCTCGTAACAGAAGCATGGTACGAATTCGGCATCATACAAAGAAAGCTTACCAGCTCTTCCCTGTTCTTTGGTGGTGACACATGCTCTAATGCTTCTACCTTGGCAGGATCTGGTTTGACACCATCTGCACCAAAAATCATTCCCCAAAACAAGATCTCTTTTTGTCCAAAGTAACACTTTGTGGGATTCAGTGTGAGCCCTGCTTGTTTAATGGTTTGCATCACTCTGTCTAGTGTTTGAGCATGTTGATCTTCCGTCCCGGTAGCAATAACTAAATCATCATGAATAAGGTGAGCGTTGTCTATACTTGCAAAGATAGGTCGCAGTGCCATGTTAAGCTCGCCTTGAGCTGGTTTTATTCCCATTATCAATCTTTTGTATCTGTACAGTTTGTTGTTGGCATGGAAAACAGTAAGATACCTCGACGTCTCTTCTAGCTCCAGCTGCCAAAATGCAGATTTAAAGTCCATTTTCGAAAACAATTTACAGTTGGTGAGTTTGGACTTGATATCCTCATAATTTGGAATGGGTATGTTTGTTGACTGGATTGCTTTTTTGACGTTACGTGCGTCTAACGTGATGCGGATAGATCCATCTGACTTGGGTGCGAGTACAGCGTTCGATACCCATGGAGCTGGTTCGTTAGGTGGGTGTTCTTCAATAACATCGTCTTGAATCATCTGGTCGATAACGTTTTGAGCTCTTGTCTGTAGGTGATAGGGTATTGACCTTAGGGGAACATTTACATGCTTGACTGTAGCATCGATGTGTAGTTTGACCTGATGATTGTGTAGCTTTCCTAGCCCTTTAAAGTTGTCCGGATACTTGGCCAAACAATCTTGCAATGTTTGTGACTTGGACTTATCCATCATTAATACTGGTTGGAATACTTCAGGGTCTGGGTTAAAAGCAATTATGCCAAGCTGAAAAGCGGAGCTTCCAGCAAGAACTGGTTCGCAAGAACCTGAGACAACATGCCAAACCACTGGTATCGAAGTAGAACCAAACGTGACTGCGCATCGTGCTTCACCATATACGGGAATAGGTGTACTATTGTGTGGCTTGATCTTTATTTTGGACGGTATCATTCGGGATAGAAGGTTCCACTTCTTTGCTTGTAGTGTTCCACATACGCTTATTCTTACACCAGTGTCTGCAACAACTGATGCTAATTGATTGTTAACCACCACCTGCACCTTGAAATCTTTTTTACCAACGGACAGACGGGGTTTAGTGTTAGTTGCCTTTATTCTAAATATGTTAATGTTGTACGTTTCTTCATTAATATTGTCTTCATCGTCAGTATGCTGGTTGACTTGGTTCAGACGTTTCGAGGACTTGCATACTCTTTGGAAATGTCCAACTTTACCACATCCTCGACATTTGACTGTTTTTGCGGCACACTTCTCTTTGTATTTAGCTATAGCGCCCTTGAATGCATAGCCACAATTGAAGCACGTCAATTCTTTTGTGTCTGTTTTTGTTTCATCTTTCTCTTTGTTGGATCTGATTCTTGTAAACGAGTATTCTCCAAGTTTGTTTACAGTTCCACTAGATATTGCTGCTCCACCTTTTGCAGCACTTTCCATTTTCATTCCTTCTTGTCTAAGGGTTTGTAAATCCCAAGACTTCTTTAATGCCTCTTCACGAATGGAGTCCTCATGACTACCAATAACTATTTGATCACGCACGGATGTTTCTTCAGCTGTGCAGTCATCATGTTTACATTTAAACTGACAGTGTCTTGCTTCCTTTTGAATTCGATTGCAGAATGCCGGAAATGTCTCTTGAGGTTCTTGTGCTAAGGCACGAAAGTGAAAGTTTTTCAACGTAAGATTTTCAGTAGGTTTATAGTACGTTCTTAACAGAGTTTTGAATTCTGTCCATGTAGCAAGTTTTCTTGTGCTTTCGTCAGGTTGGGCTGCTTGCCAATCGAAGTACAGTTGTTAGAAGAGTACATTCCCAGTAGTTTCACTACATGTCTTTAGAGCGCCATTCGTCTCGAATTTCGTCATATTCAGCGAGATTGGGCTTTGGATTAGGATTGTTTGTAGTGGTGTGTGCGAATTTCCAACGTTCAATTGCTGCATCCATGGATACCTTCGGAGGGTCTGGAAATTGAGCGTCATATCGGAGTTGAAATGTTTGTGTAAACTCTTCAAAAGCTTTTAGAGTGTCTTCAGGATGACAGTCTGGATCAAAAAACATTTGGTTTCCACATCGGGGCTCGCCGTTCATCTTGAGGTTATAGCTGCGCGCGATTCAGTACAAAATAGGTTTTACCTCAAAGGCCACTGCTTGCGTTGAGCGTGACAGGCAATGTGCTGTCACTTTGGTTTGTTTAATTTCCTTTGTGTGTATTGCTACACAGCAGCGTAGATCTTAAACCAGTACCAGTACAGCCAAGTGTTGAAACAGATACAGGACAAATACAGACAGATAAGTCTTACCTTGAGTGCCACTGCTTGTTTTGAACGTGACATGCAGTGTACTATCACTTAGTTTTGTCTGCATGTAGAACTTGGTAACCACTACCAAAATATCAATATCCACCAACCAGTACAACACTGTTACACTTCAGCAATATCAAAACTTCTAATTATACTCGTCGCCAATATTGTATGTCCAGTTGTACGAATCGTTGTTTACAAAATGTGCTAGTTCCTTAGTTGCTTAGTTAGCCCCGATGTACGATGTAATATACTAATCTAAAGATATAAAATGTAATATACTATAGCAATACTAGACTATTATTACTGCGCAAATTATAACGGATAAGTTTCGGACGAAAAAAGACTGCATAAACTAGACCAACATGCTTATTAAAATAGCTGGAGATCGGCAATGAGAGAAAAAGAGATAAAGATGTGCATATTTTACATCGTTAGCCTCACAATTATCGAGGGATATACCCTGTCTATTGGGACATGGTTTAGATGAGGAGTCCTAGAGTATTTGATGCTCGTTTTAAGCTACGCACACCCAATTAGGGTTTACGCTCCACTCTACCAGACAAATTACTGCAACATTCAACGGCGCACACAGTGTGCCATCTCCCCAATTACCCTCACATGGCTTGGGTTTATCCGGCGCTATAGTAACATTCACTCGCCTATAATGAATCGCCGTCGAGGGGAATTGAACCCGGTCTTCCGCACGAAGTGTGACAGTTATAACCACTAAGCTACGGCGCCATAATAAAAAGGTTAAAAAGAAGCGGACTGATTGTGGAACGCCCAAACAATTGATAGCCTCTCATTAAAAAAAGAACAGATTTTAGTTCTTTGCAAACGTTCACTTTCTTTATAAGAGGTGACTTTTTCTATCGAAACCAAATGCAGCTAACTTCGAGTTCAAAAGGCCATGATCTATGGAAACAAATGCTTTTCATAAATCCATTGGAACAGTTCCCATTACCTCAGACATTTACAAATGTGGCGCATGCTGAGTGCTATGCAGTTTGTTAGAGGCAAGCAAATTGTGTCCGCAAGTATCTGAATTATTCTCGTTGGAATTTGACCACTGACTTTTTGTCTTTTTGAATTTTCGCTCAGTATCACAACTTCGTTAGGGTTAGTAGGTGAAAAACGAAAGTTTCCTTCCGTTTTTGAACGGATCTTTAAAATACTAGGATGGTCTGCATAGTGGGAGGACAGAATTAAGATTATTAAGAGATACTGAAGCAGTTTCATAAGAAACATAATAAAATTTTCAAAAGAAACAACCTACGCTAACAAAATTCCTTATGTATTTATATCAACGGTAAGTTAATTTGTTTGTATTCTTTCTCTTTTTACTTCATTATTGGTCATGCGTTATTAACTATAAATTTATCGTCACGTGTTTTATACTACACTTACACAGGTAATTTGATAATTGTCTAATACTTTAAAAATGTTTTAATTATCTCCGCCTTTGATTGAAATTTCAACAAACTTTTTGATGAAAAGAACATGTCGTTCGATTTTGGAATCATGTTTTGCGATTTCTCGCACTAAAGCCTCGCACAAAACGACGTATTTTTCTCGTTCTGTTAATGACTATATAAAATTATTAGACCCGAAGAATATATGTCATTGTACTCTGTACAGTGCGATGACTAATATTGATGTTATTATTAATATTGAACCATTATTTTTTTTGCGCATTTACAGTATCTTTATCTTTAACACCTTGGTGTTCACATGTGAGCCATTTTCAAAAAGAAGTGCGATAGTTGTCGACAGCAACAATTGAAAAATGAAGTTTTGTATTTAGTCCTATTATTTGATTTACAGAAAGTTTAGGGTCTTTAAACTGATGGTTAGTAGTACAAGATTTTTCTTATTATATATATTTTTTTAATCTGTAGACGTAATCGAGTCTGGTTGTAACCTGCGTTGCGATGATACAGTAAGACAAAAAATAGATGACGAGAAGTAAGAAACACAGTGCAGCTGAAATTGTGATTTTAAATATTTTGAAGATGCCATCCATGAACTGCAAGCGGTTTTCCCAAATTTGATGTGACCAAAATATTCCGGAAATAAGAAACCGGACGAGGATTATTCTACTGTTTACCTCGTACAACATAAAGTCGACAAAGGTAAGAAGGAGTTAAAATGTAAACAGCCAAAAGGCTTGTCTATCAAAGCACAACTGTTTCTTTGACAAATCTTGCATTTCTGTTTCTGAAGATTTAAAAATCCAGTTAGGGATGCAACACAACTAAAATATTGTTTAATTTCAATGAATGTACAACTTCTGTATAAATATATCCTTTGTTTTTGTTGTAATTCGAATTATCAACAAACTGTTAACTTGAATTCTCTTATTTTTTATTTATTTTTTACTTCATTGCGTTTTAACGTGATTATAAGTTATTTGACCGTTCATATTCTTTGCATTACATTGTGTATTACACCTTATAGCTTACTCCAGTGACCACTATGATTTTGAGAATAATGTTTCCTTTCTTCCTCTGACTACTTGTGACCTTTAGTTTTTTTATCTATGATATTGCTGCCTCCATAAAGGGGTGACATAGTCAAAGCGTGAGATATTTACGTCATTTGTACAGCAAAACAGATTTTGCAGTTTGATTTTGATTTTCACAATCTCTTAGTCAAAACATAAGGTCCGTCAAATTTCATTTATTTCAATAATCAAGACAAACTTCTGTATTTATATTATCCTGAACTAACCATGTTCGTGCACAGCACAGGTGTTTGTTGTCAGCTTATGAAAGTTTTATTTTTTAGTAAGTAATGAATAAAACTATAATTTTAACTTCTTGCAAGAACAATTCAATCCCTGGGATGAGGTTGCCTAAGAACAAGGACGGACAAGAGGGTGTTTTAGTGCACAACCAGCCTCAACAAACACATCAGTTAAGCCTAGTCAATATCTTCTTTGCTACAAACCTGTGTTCTGTTACAGGATCTTTCCGTGTAAAAGAACCACCGTAGAAACAAAAACATTGCATCAGCAATTCATATAAGGCAACGTCAAAGGGAAATTGTAAATTTGTACAATTGTACAAAAAGTAAACGTGTTATGAGACATCACTTGATTTTCTAAGAAATAAAAGGTATAGTGAACTCCACGTTATTCGAACTTACTGCTTCTTTTCACATCTTCCTGACAATCTCAAAAAACAACTACTTTTTTGGTGAACATTGATATTTCGCGCTGGCTGAATCGTTGAAATCCGTCGTGAATAATGTACAAGTACGAGTAATACAAGTAAAGTTTACAACGAGAACGTCGACGTGAGATCATTTCACGAAAGACGATTACTTTTATTGTAATCGCCTCCTACTCCAGGATAAAAGCCACCGTACTCTGTAATAGCCGAACTAGAGGTTCTTGTGCTTTTTCTTTTGGGAAAATTTTTGAGATTGCTACTCAATGACGACGTAAGCAATTACTAACATAATTTCCTATTTAACAATGTTAAGACAGAATAATAAATATTGAACTATCGTTGATTGTTGCGTCATCCTTTATCTCCAAGATTTGTTTTGGGAGATGTCTCTTGCTTTTGAATTGATTAGGTGGCGTCTGGTTTCGTCGAGGTCGACATAGTATATAAAATAAAGAAAACATTTGTTAAGTACTGAAGTTAACGATAACAGCTTGTTGAGAGAGATAAAGAACAGTATTTAACTGTTGAATATATATTAGACGCGCTTCACACAGCGCATGCGCGTAATTTACGCACTGCTTGCAGTGCAAAATCCGAAAAGAACTTTGTTTCCCGAAATCTTTGAAACCGGGAAACATCGCTTATTTAAGGTGATTTTCCCTTGATCCTCTCGGCTATTTGACACGCGAGGTATTAAAACCTTTGCTTCTTCGAACTAACGTATTTTCTCCATTGAACAAAAATCTCTTATTTATTCGAATATCCAAAAGAATTTTCACGGTGCAGGAAGAAAAAATATCAGCAAGTTTTAAAAGTAAGTATTTTTATTATTGTTTCTCTGCTTATCAAAATTTACTAATCAAATTTTATGACTACATTTTGGAATTTTTGTTTATGTTAGTGGCTGTTGCTGAAACTTACTTTACTTTTAAATTTCAGCCTGATTCTTGCTTCGCCATGGTTTGTTAATTTATTTCAAAACTTGTTAATTTATGTCAAAGTTTATTAATTTATGTCAAAGTTTGATTCTTGGTGGTTAGAAGAAAAAATATGAAACAGAACATTTTTATTTTTTTATTAACTATTCAAAAATAAATTTTTAAGGCAGCTGCGAAGTCGATTCGCGAAATGCAAATACACGATCCTGTAACGTGAAATGCAAGTACACGATCCTGTAACGCGAAATGCAAGTACCCGATCCTATAACGCGAAATGCAAGTACACGATCCTGTAACGTGAAATGCAAGTACATTTTAACAACAGGACTTATTACTACCGCCATTTATACCTGCATGAAAATAACTTTCCATTGGAAGTAGGCTATGCTTGATCAATTAAACATTTGCAACAGAATTTTGCCTTCCCCTCTTTTTCTTTAAGATGTTAAATACATCTTGTGCCTGGCTTGATGGTGGATAATAACTACAATTTTCTTCAATAACATTTTTTTAATGAAATAACTGTAAGTTTTACACTAAATTTCATTTTTTTTTGCAATATTCTTGTTTTATACTTGTGACTTTGTAGAAGCACTGTTTGCCAGAAGATCAACAATTTACTTATTTTCGCATGTTTTGGCATACTTCTTCATGGACTGAATGTTGTTTCGAAGAACGCTCAGCCGACCAGCCTGGTTTGTTAGAGGGACGTCGGTATTGGTAAGTACATCTTTCAAATCCTAAAAAAAAACAAAAAAAACATACAAATTATTGATCGTTTTCTTAAAACTAGATTTGTGTTGAATAATAACAAAAATCTATGAGTAACATGCGTCAAGACCAGACATAGCATTAATTAAATGTCACCATAATATTGCATGTTTTTTAAAACCTTTTTGTCCTTTAGGCTTGTGTGTTCAATAATATTTCTTCATAACTAATTTAGTGGAATTATGTTATCAAATTCAGCTAACCAAAATTCCAAGTAAATCTTACCATTTTGATGTACTGAAGCGTTTTCTCCCCATCATCACTTTCGTGTTTGGGAATAAGAGAGCGCTTGTACCCTTTCATTGCATTCTGATGGATCAAATCTGTGAATTCCAGCACTGTTGATCCTTTCTCTGTTTTCAGCATATGGTTCAGTTGGTTTCGAAGAATGGATACTGCATACGAGTCCTGTTTATTCATCGCCTCTTCCGAACGCTTCGTGAAATCAATTAGCCCTAAAACGTAGTAGATACGTAGAATGATAAAAAATTTAAAATGACAATTATATCACGCAGCAGGTCTTGCCGTAAGAGGATTAATGCTGGAGTTTATCATGCAGGAATAGGAACTTATGACAAGGGAGGAAGGCACATTGTCAGCCTTTATTAATTTCTGAAATGCTGCCAACACAAGCAAAACATAAAATGAGTATCATTCAAGCTTTGCTTGTTACCCTAAATTTATGCTAAAGAAGAAGTTGTATCGAGAACTTATTCGCGCTTGTGGTCTGTTTGTTTTGAAAGCACTCATTAAAGCTAAAAATCATAATCCATCCTTACTACTAGCGTAAAAACTCAATTAACGATGATTCAGTATTGTGATCAAACATATTTTTTTTCATTATTTTTATGACTTTATCATCTACCTTTAGTAGCTCTTTGGAAAAAAAAATAAATAAACATATCAGTCTGATTTGCTAATTTAGTTTTAATACCTTGATTAAGTTTGTTGTACCAGAAATATGCATCTGCTCTTTCTTCTTCTGTCAAATTCTGATGTCGTTCTACGACAGAAATGGAGGCTGTTACACATTGTGTGATTAATTGTTTATTGTGCAGAGATGGAAATTAATTTCTTCACATAATTGCTATGTCTTATTCATTTAAACGTAGGAGTATAGGTTAAACGCAAATTTATGCGTCATTTCCGAACCTTCACAAAAAGTTTCTAATGAAAAGAAGAAACTTTCAACTGCAAATGACGCAATGGGTATAGAACCAATGTTAAGAAAATCACTACCTAAGTCTTGAATGTTTGTTTTTATTCTGTCAATTTTGCTTCTTTCTTCACGGACTGTGTTACTTAACATGTTCTTTTGCTGTGTAAGCGACTCAGCTGAAGTTATCAATCCGTCTGTAAGACCTTCGTAATTTTGGATAGCTCTCTTCATCCGTTCACACGGATTCATACTCGACTCTGAAGATAGAAATTAAGACTTTGTAATATTATTATTTCGAATAAATTTATAATCTACAGGAAGAGGAAAGAAATTGTTACCGAAATCAAGAATTGTTCTTTTTGATCCAGGAACCGTGTCATCCTTTAGCGGTAAAGACGTTCCAAGCAGTGTTATCTCTTGGGAGTTGAACCAAGGGTGAGATTGAAATGCAGAAATAATCTCTTCCTCTGAAAATATTTTATGGTTAATTTCAAATAAAGCATTGTTTGTTTAAACCTATCATTACGGAGAGAAATGAAATCTTTGACAAACAAACAAACAAACAATCAAAGAAAACAAAAACAACAACAAATAAAAAAAAAAGATTTATTTTCAAAAAAAGTCTTTATATAAAACAATGTATTTATACTTTATTTATTTAGCTATAATAAAGTGATTTTTCGTTTCCGGCTGCTACAAGAATCTGAGGGAGTTGAGGCTTTTCTACAAGAGGGTTGCGGTATCGACGCTATACTTACTTCTAGCATTGTGATCCGGCAAAGGCTCATTTGCAGCTCTGATATACTGCATTTCCTCCTTAGTCGGAACTTTTATGCGTTTTGGAAGCTTGTTTATGTAGGCAATAGTATCTGGACTTGGTATGGTACCCCTTTTTCTCCTCATTTCTTCATCGTAAGTCTTTGCCGTTTCATCACCTACCTTTTGGTTAAATGATATGCAAAATATACAAATCATTGATATATCACAACAGAAAGCCTTTTTGTAAAAAAAAAACAAAAAACCCCGGATTTTTTCATTTAAGCATCAGTGAAACTTATAATTTTAGAACTCCTAGCTAACAAAATGATCCCTGACATTTTATTTTTGTTTAATATGAACAGTTTGTTGACCTAATTATTGATATAATTGACACTACCTACTAACAAATTGCTTGTAGAAAATATGAAGGCTGTAAGATGTAATAAATACAAGTTAGACCATTCAACATTAATAAGAATTTATTCTTTTTTAATTGTCTCTTTTTTTCTCTTTAAACTGCTGAACACTTTCTAGGTTTTAAAAAATGACAATCTTGTCATCAATTCTTTTTTGTTGGTGTAGTTCTTGTTAAGCTTAAAACGGAAATTAAATTCACCGCCACCTGTTAATTGATAGTATTCGTTTTTGTAGCATCCAAAAATAATGGTCAAAGCCCTAATGATGTGAGCAGATTCCATGTCGATAAATAGTAATAATTAAAATTGCAAAAAATAGTACTAGTAGATTATCGCAAAAAAATCGTGAAATTGTTATATTCGCCAAACATCTCAACATAACTGATTCGCGAAAATGATTTTTTTTGCACAAATTAGACAACTTAAGGTAGTGCTCTATCATATTGCTCCTGTTTCCTATGATGTCAGTACATATCTACGAATTGGGTTGAAATATGGAAAAATCGTCTATTTCCATGCTTCAACAAGAAGTTGACGTGAGCGCTGCATGAAACTTTAATTTGCTTCCTCCCCTACAACTTTGCAATTCATGAAAATCTAGGCCGTTCTGTAGCCTGGGAAATTAAAACAATTCTTCATTGTCCTTTAGAAATCTTGAGAACCTCCAATTAATTAGTAATACAAAAACATTAAAAACATTTCAAATCACCTCCTTCCTTGCGTCCTCTTCAGCACTTTCTAACTTCCTTTCAGCGTCATCTAAAGCCATTTTCTTCGATTCCGCCTCCTCCAGATTTTTTTCCGTCTTCGTGATACCTATGAATGGATCCAGCATGAGGAAGGAACGGTTAAAAAAGTCAATGAACCAATGTGCGAAATGGTTGACAAACACTCTAATTTACTATCAAGTTGTTAGTTCTTAAAAGCTTCATCTTTTTTTGCAGCGTGTTCCTTAACCGTAAAAAATAATGATAAATACATACCTTTCAACTCTGGTGGAGAACCGTCACCATCAGTTACTCTGCCAACTAACGATTTTATGAATCCTAAATTGAGACAAGCCTCACCACTGCCTTCGACTTTTTTAGTAAAAATTGTAACGTTAATTGCGTAACCAACGCAAGCATTAAAATCTGAATCCATTTTTGCTGTAAGTGTCAGATTTCTAAAACATTAACGAATAAATAATTATCCTTTGAAGCTCATTGAATCATGCACGAAAATTTGTAAATTAAAACCTTACCTTAGTTCAAAAATATCAAGGGCTTTATCTGCTATCCATTTTAATGCCTCGATGGCGCCCTGTACAACTTCTCCAACGAAGTCTTTAAGCTTTTTTCCAAATTCTATAACTCCTTTAGCTAAATCGAGTATCCCCTGTACCATTGTTAGCAATCCCTTCGCTATATCACCCAATGCAAGTGCAATCTAAGAATAAATCAATTCATTAAACTCTTTGCTGTGTTTCTCGTCTTTTAGAAAAATTTCAATCGCAACAGCATTTTTTTAGAAAGATTCATATTTGCGACAGTTTAACTTTGAAATATTAGAGATGTTCTAAATTTGCAGATCGACATTCAGTTTTGAAACGTTTTGCCGGCCTGTTTGTAAATAGCACAGAACGTTATTAAAAGTACATAAAAAGCGAAGGATAATAAAAAAATTATTATGCGGGAAGAGTTGAGACAAAATAACGACGGCGAGGAAAATGTTAAATGAAAAGAAAAGTTAGAAAAACATGCAACTATTCATTTCATATCTTGAACTCATGGCACCTGACCTTTAAACCCGACCAACTGCGTCTGCATAAGCAAAAGGAAATCCGAAATTGTTTAGAAAATTGTCCCAGCCAGGAAGACATGTCAGCGAATTCAGAAACTGTGTTCCACAGTTAATAAAAAAATATAAAAAAAAGAATTACTGTTTGCCTGTATGTATTGTATAGAACCTGAAATGCTAATCAAAATAATGCATAAGATCATGTGGTTTTAAAGAACGGTTAAGGAGATATAAGTGTTTGATAAATTTGCTGACGGGTCGCCCAAGAAAATTATTTTTTTATAAATTCCTGAACTCGTTGTTACTATTGTGTCGAGTTTGTAACGCTGATCAGGAAATGTACTTTTGACGAACGCATAAGGAGATATGAGGGTTTTAAAATTTTGTTGACGTCAACAAGGACCCATCAAAATACAACAACATTTTTTGGAAATTTGTATACCCGTCGCCTTCGTACAGATCTTGAAACGCGGACAAAGGAAATGTATCGGATCATCTACTACTACTACTCGTCAGCAAAGTCCCTACCAAAAGTACAAAAAAAATTTCTTTAGAAATTTGTATACTTGTTGCCTTCATCGTATAGATCTTGAAACGCTGATCAAGAAAATGTATAAGATCATGTACTTTTGACAAACGGTTGCAAAGATATTGAGATTTAAAGGTTTTTTGATTCGGGGACCCGGGTTTAAAAAGGGTTTAAAAATTTCTACCAAAAGTGCAAAAAATTTCTTTACAAATTTCTATATCCGTTGCCTTCATCGTATAGATCTTGAAACGCTGATCAAGAAAATGTATAGGATCATGTATCTTTGACAAACGGTTGTAGAGATATCGGGGTTTAAAGGTTTTTTGATGACGTCATCAACCCGTCCATTCCGAAACGGATTCGTGGACCCAGGTTTGTGAAACTTACCCAAATTGATCCCAGGTGGTCCCTAGTTACTCACGCGGTGAAAAATGACCGACGTCACCACCTCGTTTCCAAGTTATTTCGCCTCAAAGTTTTAAGTGTACTGCAAGGACTTCATTAATTTTATGATATTGACGTTAAAGTAGTGATACTGACGTCACGCCGTAACGTCAGAAAATTTAACATTTGAGACATAATATTGCGGCTACATCAAAGGAAAATAGACACATCCACTTTGCCTGTTACAGACAGACACACAGACACAGTCTTCGTATTAAGGGGATTAATTTTGTCTTGGAGTCGTATCTTGGAGTATCTTGGAGTCGTATCACGCATTACAGGGCGTTTGGCTTGTTTTGTAAATTAATGGTGAAAGCATTATTCACGTCGATAACGTGTTGCAGTTAGTTCCTACCCTTCTTCTTAAGGGTATGTTGAAAATAATAAGAAAATTTTCTTAGTATATTGAACATTCGCAAACGACTTAAGGTTTGAAAGTTTATTTATCTCTTATCATTTTAAAACGTTCTTTAATAAAATTATCAGAATAATAACGAAGCTTGTTGTACTCGTGCTAAACTGACCAACCAACAAAACATAAAAGGATAATAGTGATAGAAGATTGAACAGAGTAAATTTGTGTATTCCTAGTTTACATCCATTAAATAGAGGAATTCTATTTTAGTACGAATTTACTTTTAATGCATATCACAAGTTTTGTTTGACGAATATTTTGTCTTCATCACGTACCTTGAGTCCGATTTGCTCCACCCACACAAGAAATTTTTTCCACAATTTGTTTATTTCGCATCCAGCCAAACAGAAGATATCATCAATCATTCTGAAACAGCTGTCCCAGTAAAGGCATCCAACCCAAAGACCCCAAAACTTCCAGCATCTTGAGTTCCAATTAAAAAATCCAAAGCACACTATAATTATAAGGACACATTCCATTAGGCAAAAAACACTGAGTGGTTGTCCTGATGAATGACTTTAAACATGACTTGCTACAATATGACGTCTATTCTTTTTATAATTATGAAACACGTTGACAAGGAAATTAAGACGAGAATTATAGGTTATTTGAACTCGTATTTGCTTGCTAAGTATGAATTATAAATTTTTTAGGATTTACCAATTTTTTTGATGGTATTTTCCTAAAACAATGCATTATTTTTTACTATTCTATTTCAGCGGGAAAAAAAGCCAAGGTCTACAAAGCAAAATATATAACAGTAAAATTACAAGTTTGTTTTGAGAAGAAAGTAGAGACAACACGAGCGGCTATATTTGTATCTATCTATACTTAATAGCTTTAAGAAGATAATTAAGACCTCTATAAAAAGATTTTATAGTCATTGTTGCTGCTTCAACTGGCTATATATGCAATAATTTGGTAGGTTTAGAATTTAGAAGAAAATTAGCTTGCTAGGCCCAAGGAGGTTTAAAATTTATTTTACCAAAAATCTTTGATTGAGCAAGTTTGGCTATCAAATATTATTTAGCTACGTGTCCCGCAAAAAGCTCGATTTACTCGAGTTACTCAAGGCAAAAATCAGCAGCTCGTTTTGTCACCCCGCAATGTTCAAAGCAAAACATTTGGATTTTTTACCGTGTCCGAAAATTTCCAGTAGACGAGTTGATTCGTGGAACGAAAAACAATCTCCGCTAGCTAGAGTGTCAGCTAATTGTTTTGCGTGTTTTATAGGAGATTCTATAAGGATCGGATCATAGTTTTATAAGTGCAATCACTTTCTATCCGTTAAAATTTGAGGAGTCCGACATGTGGAATTGGATTTTTAGTGTTCCTAAATTCGTAGAAAGAACTTGCATAACAGCTGATAAAATTATCGTACCTTTCAGTAGTAGTTTATAAATTGGTGCCTATTTCTGTACCGAATAGGGTTAACAAGCTATTTTTTTCAGATCAACTTTTATTTCAGTTAAAAAAGGCGAGTTTTTTGCGAGTTTAACAAAACAGCCATGCATTCGCGTTCAAAAACCTTGGTAAGATATCCAGGTTCTACTCGGGACAAGTGTTAAAACCGCAAGGGTTTTCTCGTTGTTATTTTTTTTAAAAATATCCTGAACATTGCCAAGTGTTGTTTTTTGTTATTTCTCGTAGTTGCAAAATAATCAGAATCACTCCATAGCCAGGGTAAACAACGTTAAAAATGTGCTACTGGCAGTTCCAGTGATGTTTGCATTGCAGAATTCTAAGGTCTAAGGTCGGGGAAATCGGGAAAAAGATGTATGCTGATGTCTACTAAGACTGGTATTGTTCATTATGATTTTGGATCTGACAAAATAATCTGGGTCCTAAATCCGTTTGCATATTACGTATTTTTTTTTTAGAAGCAGTCTTATAATTGCTTGTGATACGTCCTGTCATATTTCAACAATATTTGAAACTATTTAAAGCATACCTTTAGGACATTTCTGTCTGCAATCTGTCTGCATTTCTTTCTTCCTTTTGTTAAGTTCAGCCTGTCTCATCCTCAATCTGTCCTGCCATGCTGTGACATCACCCTGCCAGCTGGTAACTTTTCCTTTGGCTAAATCAACTTTCCTTTGAGCGGCAGCAAAAGCTTTATTTGTGTCATCAAAAGCTGCCTGTGCTATCTTTCCTATTCCGTCGCAGAATTCAATTATTGCTTTTCTGAGTTTTTTGATAAATTCACTCGTTTTAACTTCCACGACAATCTAAAGAATATCCAAATTTTACATGAATCTAAGATAAAATTTACATAATTAGATTTAAATCTACAATGAAATAAAATTGTATCTTCGTTTTTTGCTAAAACCTCTGTTTACATAAATATCTTGAGGACCAAATGAGATTTTATAGTTGTTTCGAATAAATTGAGGGAAACAAAATCATTTAAATATTTCAAGAAACTAAACTGGAAGCCAAGAGTTATCAAACTTCATACAAAGATTATGCCCTGCCTGATTTGTTTTTGGTTTCTGACTTTCAATGCTTTCTTTTGGTAGGTTTTCTTTTTCGGGTCTGTGTTTGTGGTGAGCTTTCAAATTGTGGCAATTCTTTGATAAGAAAGTCTAGATGTGCTTATTTTTCTACACCCCTTTAGCCTCAAATGTTTTTATTTGGCGTTTTCCGAAAAATGGGAAAAGTATATGTTAAGAGAATTACGAATGATGATGAGTATTTTAAAGACTGGAAGAAATATATGATGTTGAAGTGATCTCATTGTAAAAAGCATACGTCCATGCTACTAAAAAAACGGATAAACTGTGTGAAAAAAATTATCTCTCAGTAATTCTAGCTTCACATTATTTTGTTCTTAAATCTCGTGCTTTCTTAAGATATATTTAATTTTCGATAAAATCTTAGACACAACGTTCTTACGAACTAGGTTGTCATAAGAAAAAAGGTGTGAGAATGAGAAGGCTATTATAGGAAGAACTACCTATTCAACTAACATAAACTGCGAATATACTTACTGAAAAACTTAGAGTGTCTATGCTCCCATACGATGCTCTTAAATGTATTGATGCATCAAAAATTCCAGGCCACATTAAGCCGCTAACTTTGAATTCGAGTTCTGTATCACTGACCAGTATCTTTACTTCACCGTGTATTCCCAAAACCTCGGCATATCCTTCTATGTGTACTTCAAAGGCGTCCTATTTCGAATTAAATGTGACAAATTATAGCAACCTCGTTCCCAGGGCATTTTGCCTTGTTGATGAAGTTGCCGTAATAACGGCTCAGGGGCCACAAAACCCTTATAGTAATAAACAACAAAATTAAGGAGGAAGACTGCGTTCAAAGATTCCTTTCCATTCGACTCCGCTATAGCGCAAAAATGTTTAGCTATTTTTATAGCTAACTTGTTAGATCATGCGCACTTGGAAAAAATCTCTTATTCTGTGCAGAAGCGCATGCGTTAACAAAAAAAAAAAAGATTAGCTACATACAGCCTTCCTCAGTAGATTAAGACATACACAGTAACTTTGTCCACTCCAGTTATGTTGGAGTATTCACTCAGCTTCTACTGAGTGCACATGTAATAACAAAGTCTTTTACTCTTTAACTAGTTGCACGTAAGCCGAAGTTAGAGTAATTTCTACATACCCCGCCTGCTTTAATTACGCAAATCGGACCATTTTTGCTATCTCCTGAATTTCGTTGCACCTTGATGAGTCCGCCTATCCAATTAAGCGGTGCCATCCGGACATCAATATCAAAGCCTTCAGGACCAACAAGTATGTGACCCCAAGCTTCGATATCAAAAATTTTAATCTTTCCTTTTAAGAAAAAACCAGCTTGAATTTCCAAATTGATAATTGGTATACTTTTTGCTAAATAAATAAAGAAACAGCGTCCGCAGACTCCATGACTGGGCAAAACTTTTGATCTGCATGTAATTGAGCGATGACACCTTTTTTTTCTGTACAAAAATTTATATTTTTCAGGGGGTATTTAATTTCTCGGACGGGGGTAGTTTTTTACAAATTTAAAAACTATTGACATGCTTGTATAAATGTTGGTTATTAAATTACTTATTACATGTATGTTCGTTAGCATGTAGCTACTAAGGTGTTGCTAAGGAAATATATGGGAACTGGGGATAACATATAAACCAAATCGAAGGAAATAACGACCCAGGGAAATGGCATCATTTATGATTCCAATGACGTTAATGTATTGTTTTCCTAACCTCGAACATCTTTAAATGCAATATTTTAAACATGTACCAATGACACGAACTACAATATTTTTGGAAACATTTTGTCGTTAAAATGAGAAACTGCCGTAAAAATATGCGTCAAGTTGGATCCCAATAATTTCATCAAAATAATTTTTTACATATAATCAATTTTTTGCTAAAGTCAGTATAATCACCAACAATCCAGGCTCTAGCATCAGTAGCGCTTAAGAAGTGGTGAAACTGGAAAGATGGCCTATTTTAGGCATTTGTGACGTCATTTCTGATCCCTATGAAGGCATCAAATTAGCATAAGTAGTTCCGGATTTATGGTCCGTGGGCACTTTATAGCACCCTCTGGTGCTGCACTAGACTAAAATAATTTGGATTTAATAAGGTAACCCTATTATTCCAACTGGGTGCACATGCATCCCCTCTCCACCAATATATATATTATCTAATAATTTTATTTTATTACTTTTACTATTATTTTGAAGCATAAATTAGGAAAAACTGACACAAATATGATATTTACTTATTTTAGGTGCATTTTTATGTCACTAATCTATTGTTATCTGTTATCATACATCATTCTCTGCTTAACATCCGTTTTACCTGACAGCACGGGTTAAATAGGGTATATTAATCCTTCTGGCAATCTGATCTAGACTGTGTTAGTTAGTTTTAAACTCAAACTCCCCTCTATCAAGTCCGTCCTTATTACCTCTTGCCAACCCTCTTCTCGGTCTACCTATGGTCTTTGTCCTATTGTCCTAAAAAGATGAAGTCTCTACATTTCTTACCCAACTTTCCTTCTCCTTTCTTCCAAGCGTTCCAACTAACTCAATCTTCTTATCTGATAAACATATCTAATGCTACGAGCAGCTAGCCTGATTCTTAGCTTACCTTTACTCTTTTTGTTTCCCAAACTGGTGCTACTGACTACCGTACAAATAACACTTCTCACACTGACTTTGTACAACCTACCTTTTACCTCAATCGAGAAGCATCTACTAGTCAACAAAGAAAGTAATTTTTGGAAATTTTTCCAAGCAGAACTTATCCTGTAAATAACACTTTTTTCCAACAATCCCTTCAGTGCCCAACATATCACTCAGGTAACAGAAGTTCTTAACTAATTAAAACTTTAAATTCCTAACGAGCTACTGTTGTTCGTTGTCATAATCATATAATCAATCATACATACAAACTAAATGTCAGTTCTTTAACCTTTCTGCAGTACCAATAAACTTTGTATGTACTCAGTGCTTACACGTCTTAAAGAAACTGAGTCATTACCAACCCCTCTAAAATCTACAAGTGCACTTTCCAGCTACAAGGTCACACTTGTCTTCAATGCTACTAATTATGATTTTAGACGTTGCTGCATTAACTCTTAACTCTGTCTCTTCTACTCTTTACTTTCACTTCTCATATTTTTCAATTAATTCTTTCATCGATTCCCCTATGCGAATCCAATCATCTGCATACAATAATCTCCATGGACACCCAGTTCTGAACTTTATCGACATAAACAAACGACTTAGTTTAGAACGTGATGTACATTTACGCTAAATTCATCGCTACGTGTTAATCTTGAAACGACTTTTAGCATAACTGTACATAGACTGTACCATTGTCTGAATAAAAATATTGAAAGTGCGCCAATCCCTGCAACAAAACCTAATTGTATCCTATCTATATAAATTTCCAAAGCAAGTTATAAATTACTCATTCAATTACTTTCATTACTTGATCTGCCAACTTCAACCCTCTGTAATTACCTCTTTCAAAGGCATAACCCTTGCGCTTAAAGCAATTGACTATTACACTCGACTGCCAGTTACTCGGGATAGCACTATCCATTATAATTTGATTGGCAATATTTGTAGTAAGCTCACTTCCAGTATATCCAGACGCTTTTCTTAACTCTGCAACAACACCTGACACTTCTGTAGCCTTTCAAATCTCCACTACCTATTTTGTGTTTATCTGAATAGCTGTCCTCTCTACTAAATCAAAGTTAGCTCATCCCAATCAACTCCAGAGCAAGCTCTGATAATAACTCTTCCTAGCTATGCTTTTCTGCTCCTCTGTACTAGCCAAGACACCTTCATCGTTACATATACACTCTTCACCTGTCATCTCTTAATTAGTCTTCTTCATTTGCCTTGCTATCTTGAATACCTTGTCATGTTGGTCTTTCTTTCTGAACACATTTACAAATAGGTTTTCACCCTGCTTCTAACTTTGCTTTGCACACTGCTTTACGAGCAAGGCACTTAGCTTCTAAGTAGATAATCATACTACCACCTGACTTCCAAACTTTCCTCTTTCTTGTTATACACTATAGTCAATATCACTATTCCTCTACCAGGTCTGCCTAAGTTTAGCTGGTCCTTTCATTCACCCACAGGTAACATCAGAAGCTTCTAGAACACAATTCCTCAAAGTAGTCCAAGTACTTCCAACATTTTTGCTATTACATTAACCATTGTGGGCCAACTGTTTAAATGTTGCACTCTTCTTTCAACTTCCAGACTTTCCGACGGAGCATGTACTTTCACTTGTCTTTCACAAGCCAATGTCATTAACCAGCAACCTATGCTTGGAAACAGACTCTTACCTGTTATCACTGTTATCATAAACTATTATCATACAAAAAACCTAAAGATATGAAATAAAAAAATTGCATAGATTTCATGTATCTACTTTTACTGTTAGCGACGTCAATATGTTTTTATCAACTTTGATGTGCTGTGAAGAGAAATTTCCCCTTTTTAACGATGACGTTATTATATGTGTCAAAAAATGAACATAAATTAAAAAATAATGAAACGTGTTTCGTTATTTGATTAAGTTAAACAGCTCAATTTTAGGGTTTTGATGACGCTATCTGAGCAACATTGACGTCAAAAGCGTTTTTCAATCAAGAGACCCAAAGGGATCAGATGCGCAAGCCTCATCCACTTATCCACTTTAACGGTTAAGAGCCCATAAAATCCCAGTTGGAATAGGGTCAATTATGCGTGTGGCATGAATAACCCTTGTTTTGCGCAACACATTTATACATTTACGTTAAGTAAAAGCTTTTGTTATAAAAGCCCTGTCTTAATGACATTGGAACAATATGACGCGGTGTCCAATTAAACTACGCATTTAAGCTCGCGTTAATTTGACTGTTTTAAGTTTAGAAGTAATAAATACTTGGTTGACCTTACGTAAAGACATGTTCCTATGTCGTTTTTACATACCTGTCAAAGAGTACGACAACGTTCCTCCTTCTGGAAATCCTAAATCACCAATACTACGAGGTATGTTGCAATTTAACTGGAATGCCCTGCATACTCCATTGATTGTAAGAATATTAAACTGAGCATACACCCAGAAGTCTTTGGGGTTGTTGGGATCAACTCCGAAACCTGCCTTGATTTTGATTACGTGATCATTGTTATTTGGGTCATTTTTGATTAACTTGCCGAGCCATAAAGTTGCTGAAAATTCTATAAGAAGGATTAAAACTTCGATTGCACATCATTACAAAGATCATGTTTCATACTCATCCCCTAGCTGTTGTTAAGGCAAAGTGCCCTGACAACGAGATAGGTCAAGTTTGAGATCACATTCACAAACGTTAACAGAAACCAGATAGTTATGTCACATTATAGCCAATATCTCTGATTCTATGCTTAAATCTAACATCTGTTAAGATGCATTAGAGCGGTCTTCATATGTTAGAATGAAAGCTAATTCGTATTTGGAAGAGAGTCTTGCCCTTGAATCGAATTTAGCATATGATGCACTCGGGAAAAATTAAATTTTTTTTCGAAATCTGTGTTACCATACTTTTTTGTTCAAGCTTGTTTTTGCAGCAGCAGAATTAATATGCTTGTTGCAGCAGCAGAATTAATATGCTTGTTGCAGCAGCAGAATTAATATGCTTGAGGAGAATTAATATGCTTGAGGAGAATTAATATGCTTGAGGAGAATTAATATGCTTGAGGATATGCACAAAATGGGAAAGGTAACTAAGCATTTTTGGATAAACCTTGTGAAGGCAAATCTTGGGAAAGAGTATACATCTCACTTCATCTTGGGAAAGAGTATACATCTCACTTCATCTTGGGAAAGAGTATACATCTCACTTCATCTTGGGAAAGAGTATACATCTCACTTCATCTTGGGAAAGAGTATACATCTCACTTCATCTTGGGAAAGAGTATACATCTCACCCACATGTAGCGAATTATCTGTTTGTTTAGTTCGATTACTTATGAAAACTAGTTGTCAACCCATGGAAATTCGCGTCAATTCACTCTCCCGTACACACAGCTACCATCTTTGACTCGCACGATTGGGTATTAAAATATTTTTTTTATTTCGACATCTTGAAGTCTTTATGTATTAGTTATATATTAGGTGTATTTCTCCAAGGGAATTACAGTTAATAATAATAAAAAAAAAAAATAGTAATATTAAAAGCTATCTCACCAAAACTCGGAAAGGGAACAGCACCGAAAGAATAACCAATAGACAAGTACAGATCTCCAAAAGCCAGGTATGGAAATCCAAATGGTTGCTCTATTATGCCACCCATTGCAAACTCTAGGCTGATCGATCCGGTGAACCCAATCTCAATTGCACCTGCAACAAACATGTGAAAATAATCAAACAGCTAATTATTTTTGATGAATCAATGTATACAATATTTTGTCAAATTGCCTTTTTTAGACTGACTGATTTAATTTAGTAGGGTGACGGATGCCTGATTTAGGAAACTGTGTTGAAAAAATGGTTTTTGTCGTTATTTATGTGAAAAAAAAACAGATTTTTTTTATAGCGAAATTTTTAATTTAAAATTGTTTCTGAAAGTTAGCCAGGAGACCCAGCGCTATTCTTGATTCTTATGTTCTTGTGTCTTATAAAAAAATAAGCTTTGTATGTGTAATTATCTCTTTCTCAGTGTTTATTTTTTTACAAAGTAGTGCTTACATCTTCTTTTGCAAACCAAAAATAACTTCTGCGTATGAGAGTTGGTTTTAGATAAAGTTGAACATTATATGTACAACTAGTTGTTAACCCGTGGAAAAATCCACGGGGTGGCCCGTCCTTTATATATCGCATTTCGTGTTTCCGTAACAGGACGCGTCTTTCGCGGACAGACAGACAGACGACGGCTATTATCATTGCAGATGTTTTTTGTTTGTTTTTTTAAACGAATGTTACAGCATGAGTTAGGAAAATATAAGTGACAAAAAGTTGAATTAAAAAAAATCCACATTGAGATAAACCTATTCAGAATTAAGAAAAAAATAATCAAAAAATCATTTAAGAAACGTCCCTCCTGGTTCTTATCAAAAAAGTTAGAAAAAAAAATTGTACATTGGACCTCAAATATGAAGGACGGGGCCAAATTTTCTTTGTTTTAGTGGAAAAAAATTATACCAACCTGTAGAAAATGTTTAAGTTCTTTCCAAATATTCATACATTACCATAAATTAAATTAATGTAAAAGAAGATATCGTAATTTCGAAAATCATGCTCATTTTCCCTATCACATCCTTAAGTAGTCTCAGTAATTTGAACTGCAAAAACGTAATGTTTTTCTCACCAAAAAAGAAGAGCGGCTTTTGTGACAATTTGCTACTGATGTATTTCAGTCTGCATTCCAATCTGAGCCCAGGATCGTCTAGTCCGATTCGTATTTGAAATATAAGGTCTGTAAAAATTAGTTGACTGTCTGGTTTATCGATCAATTTAAGCTCTGCTGCAATTCTGGCCGATATTTCAATCTTTTTTTTGCCAATATATCCTGATAACTGGATAAAAAAGTCCGATCCAAGATTCTCAGCCATCCAGAGACATAATGCATTTTCGAGACAATTCGTCGTATCGCCTGGTAGTTGATAGGTCATAAGGAAAGTTAATCCTAAAATTATAACAATTAGGGAATATGCATCTCATTATATTTTTAAAACCGAACAAAAACTGGAGTGGGATCAAAAATTTGAGCCATAAGAGATATGACACACGTACCAGGTCGAATTTCAGTGTCTGGCATATCGATGGAAAACTGTAGATCAGGTTCATCTTCATCAGCTGTATTTTTCAATGAATCCGCTGTTGCTAATTCGTTAGCTGCCTTTTCGAGTACGCCCTTTTTTATATTCATTTCATTCTCATAGAAATCCGATTCCATCTGCGATGACGCATGCCTTCTAACACGAGGAATAATTCTCTGGATCGAAATATACATATCACTTGTTATTCAAATTATTGAATGAAATTCACAAGGGGTGAGGGGGCACAAAGTACCCGCGGTCACATTTTTATAGATGACTCACGAACTACAAATGATTTTCCTATCAAACTTGGCACACTGGTAATTCATCACAATGGGCGTAATGACACCATTACTACCTGATGGGACGTCATCATAGACAAAAGATGAATGAAAATCTGGTCCGTGAAATATCAATTTTGGTCTGGAAATTATTTATTCTGGTCTGTAAATTACACATCTGGTTCTAATTTTACTTTACACGTGTCATTACCATCAAACTTTTATCTAATTACTAATTTCTGTTGATAAAATTAACATAGAACGAGATAACAAAAAATATTTAATTTAGATATTTTACCCCCTGTTCACAAATGGCCTACCCCCGGAAATTTACAAGAACAATGTAAAAAGTGTGCAGAATGCTAAAAGTCAAGGTGTAACCGTAAGTACAAATAAAGATATTACCCCCTTCCCCAAACCCCGTCACCCGCTAATACGGGTTAAAGGACGACCCGTTATTAGGAAGGTCCCCATTTGTCAGTGAACAAACAATCAGCCCTTGAACATTTGAGAGGTAGTTGATAGATGTGCCGTAGACCTAAACGATTCGCGTTTAGCAATGTTAGGTAGCACGATTCATCCTTCTTCTAAAACATTTTAACCTTGTCCTCAGTTATGGCGGTCTAACTATGAGGCAATTTTTGCATTTCCCGGATATTGATATGTCTATTTACCTGATAAAAAGAATGCGCTATGATGCTATTACGATATTTGTTGATGTGTAATGTACGTCTTTGGCCATTTTTTTTAAGTTTTAAGGAGGATCTAGATGACGATTCTGCTGGTTCTTCTTCTTCACTTGATTCCGTTCCACTAACACTTCCCTTTGCATTGCTGACAGCAAAAACTAAAGTTTACAAATCAGATTACTTTATTTAAGAATAACTAATCTCTTCATTTCTTATAAGGAGTTGTGAAACAATAATCTTTTTATTGAATTCGAAAGAACTTTAAATTACGTGACATACTTTTTGATATAGGAATTTCAAAGGAGTAAGGAAAATATATAATTTTGTACAAATGTTTGAGTTAGGAGATTTTGTTTTTAAGCCAAAGTTAAGGAAAATATATTTAATCATAAATAACATCAAAACAAAAGTTAAATTAGCGTAAATTTTTGTCCATTGAATAGTATCACTAATTACTTGATAAGCAAATTTGCACGCATATGTGAAAACAAACAAATATATATTCAACAAGGTTTAAATAACGGGACATCCGACATTACTTAGTCGTGATTGTGATAGTCGACGACACGCAGGGGAATAAGTTATATGTAGGTTATCGCCTGTATTAATAGGCTACTTCCATGTTTCTGTCTGTAACAGGCGAATTGGATGTGTATGTTGTCCTTTGAAGATGCCGAAGTGCCTAATTTATTTGTGAACTTACATTACGGCAATACATTGACTTAACGTCCATAGCTTAATCACATAAATAAAGCTATTACAATGCACGTAAAATTTTCAGGCCAAATGACTTGGAAACTTAAGCTTCCTAAAATCGAATCCGTTTTGGAATGGACAGGTTGATGACGTCATCACAAAATTACTTAGACCCCGATATCTCTGTAACTGTTCGTCAGAAGTACATTCTCTTAATTAGAGTTTCAAGCTCTATAGCTGCACAATAGAAGCAACGGGTAAACAAAATTTTAGAAAAAAAATGTTTGTACTTTGGTGGAACTTTGTCGATGTCAGCAAAATTTTTGAACCCCTATATCTCCCTATTCGTTCATCAAAAGCACATGCATTTCAAGCTCTATACAATGAAGGCAACAGGTATACGAATTTTTAAAAAAAAAGCTATGGCAGGTCTTTACTGACATAAGCTCCTTATTTGTTCATCAGAAGCACATGATCCTATACATTTTCTTCATCAGCGTTTCAAGCTCTACACATTGCAGTCAATGGGTAAACAAATTTAGCTAAAACATTTTGTATAGGCACTGCTGACGTCAGCAAAACTCCTAAAACGACCTCTAATTTTTTCATTGTTCTTCTATCCAGGTGGGTTTTTACGCGGGCCTGTCGACTTGTCAGTTGTATTAATACGAAGGATGTGTCCGTCTGTGATCGGCAAAGTCGATTATATTTCCTACAATTTCTTTAAAAGCGCCTGTGAAAGATCCCTTATAAAAATGTTTCGTATTTTATATAACTTTTGTTTACATTTTTAATTAGATGGAACAAATCATGTAATAGAATAAAAATGAATTCATTTGCTAAGAATTTTGTATATTCTAATTTGCCGTGACTAGTTTTAAAATTGCTTTGTTGTAAATTAATGTACGGGAACAGTCACGGGCAATTAAACATTATTATTGTTGTTATCGATTTCGTTTGAAACGTTTTTCCATTTGTAATGAAATTAACAACAAACTGTGTTCAGATGATAAGCGCAATAAATCTTAATAAATTTTTCAATTGCATACCTCCTCGGGTTTAAATAACTAGTTGTTATTATTATCATTATTGTTCTGATTATTTGTACAGAATAAAGCCACTTCAGTGTTGGAAACACTGTTATCAATGCGGGTCCTGTGTTCTAAATGTATACATCGGGTATACACCGCATTGTCTATCCAATTTTTCTCACACCGCAAGGGTTGACCGGTATCTGTTGTAAAGGCACTTGCAAAATATGCTTGCGCTTTAGACAGAAGTACGGACTTTGTGATTACAAAGCGAACTCAATAACCACTGGACCACGCGGACCTCCATCAAATTTACAAAAATTACGTACCCGCGGATAAGTTTGACAACCATTTTACTGAAATTTGGCTTGATCCAGTTATCTTTTGAAAAATCCATTCCAGATCCACATGTTTAAACAAAATAGCGAATGCAAAAGCATGTGTAGGTTGGCCGTTTGCTACTGGATTTTTTGGTTTCCAATATATTGCTTCCAGGTGTGCTCCATCATAACCAAATAAAATTGGATTTCCACTGAATCTGAAAAAAAAACACATTATTTTGTCAAATAAAACGCAGCAGTTTGTCACGTATACAATTTCTCAATAAATTATGCAACTAAATTTCTTTTTACATCCATTCACTGTTTTGAAAATTTCAATTTCAATTTAATAAATGTTACAAAACCGTCATGCATTTAAAATGGACACTTCCTCTTTTAGGCTAACAGTTGTCTAACTACCTTACAACGAAGTTGTTCAACGTTGCATCATTACCCCAACGGATAGTCGCGACGTTCGTGTGGGTGATGACGTTGTTGCAACCTCTAGCAACGTTGCCGTATTTAACGAGTTCTCTCCGCTCTAAGGTTTTTTAATAATTCAAAAAAGAATGCTCTTTATGTCAAAAATACGATTTCAGAATTTATTAAGAATTACCTTACGATTGTCGTCCCACCGAAATGCCACTCGAATCTAAAATCCTTGATACCCCAGTTATCCAACTCCCTAACCCCTGTTTCTGTGTATTGAATGTTGTTAAACATATCCAGGATGTTTTGTAAAGTCATCGAAGGTATTTCGATAGTGAACACCCAGTCACTCGAAGATTTCTCAAGCTGAACAGACACTTCAATTTCATTTAACTTTATGGTTGTTGCCGCACTGAAGTCCCATCCATTATCATCGTTTGTTGAAATGCTTGCTTCCAACGTCTGAAACGCTAAAATATTAACCTGACCTCGAAAACCTTTTTCCTTTTTTGGCATAAAAAAGGATACGTTTAAATCTTGCTGTTAAAGTAATAAGAAAAAAAGGAGAAAATAAGCCTTGCTGATAGTTCCTGTAATTTGCGGCAATAAGTTTCGTGTAAGCCTTAATTATTCATGCAGTGTCGTGCCATATCTTACTTTTTAAGAAAATGCTATTCCCTTCAACCAGGAATATACAAGATAAAATATAGTTTTCTAGCATACCTATTTGAGTGTTTGGTATTGTCCGGTATTTTTCTGGCAATGTTAATTCAAAGGCGAGATTGAATTCTGTTTTTGAATCTTTGTCGTCTTTATCAGCAGGAGTATAATCAAAGTCTATCAACTTAAACACTGGCTCTTCACCGTCTCCACCGAATAAAAATGAAAGAAAGTCTGGTGTTGCAGTCACGCCCATACAATTTAGAGTTGCTTCTACTGGTGTGGTAAAACGGGAGGGTATTCTATTCTTCACCCTTGAGTAACCCATAGACATCGCGAGAGTGAGGATTTCGGGAAGATCTTGAAGTTTTTCTGGTACTGCACCGCACCCGCTCAAAGTATCTTTTGTTTTGATCTAAAAAAGAAATAAAAGACAGATGTGATACTGATTGCGTTGGTAAAACACTACGTTCTATTTAACCAGAACCTAACATGTTTTTAATAGAAAAGTATGCTTCAAGAAATTCTCAAAATGATGTAAAAATATTCATTCACAAAAAATATTTATAATGTCATTGGATGGACTTATGGGAAAGCGTAATGCAAGCCTATTTTATATAACTTGGGATTATTAGCGGTAGAATTAAAACATTTTGATTTTAGGTATAAGGCGGGAGTTCAGAGGGTAACAAAGGAAATGCTTCGATATTTTACTTGTTCAATAATTTTCAAATTATACATATTGCTAGATTTACCTCATGCAAAAATTAAACAACTATATTCCTTGCAAAAGTCATTCATTATTATTTGACTTCACGGTAGATATTAATTCTCTATTAAATAACCAAGTTGATACTCACCGGATACTTGATATTACAACCAGGTCCTGAACAAGCCTGTTCACCTTCTACAGGTGTTGCACAAAGAATTCCTGCCGAATCTTGTAACTTTGGAGTGTCCATAAAAGTTACTTGCTTTGGTGCTATAGTGATACACCAAGGACTATCTGCCGGCTTGCTAAACAGTGGAATTTTTTCAAGGTTTTTCTTTGATAGAAAATGTTTGCTTGTTTCCATCAAATCTGCACCAGTTGGTAATCTGACAAACATTGAGCCAAAGGGTGCTCCAGCCTGTCCTCCCTTCTCATTAAACCTGTCGTTGAAGAAGTAGAAAAGTGATTTTCGCTCATTATTAACGCCATTGTTACAAGTTAATACTATTAAGCCATTAATTTTACCTCACCTGGTCAGAACAAGTTTTAATGAAGCGCCATTAAGTCCAACAGGTTGATTGTCTCCATTTGCAGTGACATGCTCAATGACAATTTGAAATTCTTCTTCTGCATTGAATGCTCCATAGCCAGTCCAAACTTTCCATTGTGTTCCAGGTAACCAATCAGATTTAAAGTTGTCTCCACTTCTTGCCAT